>OMMV01163001.1:0-12646 GCA_900302635.1 Chatrabus melanurus
CATCCACTGGATCCGGAGAAGCAGCCGCCCAGCCTGGTGAGTCAGATGTTCCACAGTGTTGAGAGTCTCCTTGTCTTTATCGTCTGATTCAAACTAACAAGCTATTTGTGTGTGATTTTTCGACATGCCAGCAGAGACCAGGAGAAGCTGGAAGAGCCCTCTGAGATGGTTTTTTAAGGAGGATGTTCTGCCTCTGTTGAGACGGGGATTCTGATGGCTGCCAGTGTCTGTGCCCATCTGTATTTTTTCTACATTTACGTTGTATTAAAATTTGTAATTTATAAATAAAGAGTTTAAATTCAAAAGCTTTGACGATGTGTGAAGATTTCTTCATTCAGCCTGTATGCAAAGTGTTGTGTGGATACTTATTTGTTGTGGCTGAAACTGATACAATAATATAGTAATTAACAATATATGTCTGCAGATTTCATCCTCATTTATCTCTAACTGACTTCATGTTGTCTCATATAAGAGCCACAATCATTTGCCATCTTACCTTCATTATTATAACATGTTAGAATGATTTCTGCACTATTGTTTGCTGCTGATATTCAAACTAAACCAGGATTACCGGAACAAGCAAACATTCGGCTTTTTGATAAATGACTTCAGTCATTAATAACAAAGCAACTGACCAGGATTTTTCTGTCAGTTGATTCATCAAACACTTTTGTCAGTTACACAACCAAACTTGTTTGACAGAATCCGTCTGAGACTTCAGTCTAATTTAAAGTCAACATTGCCACATACACTGACCTGTTTCACACAACTCATTGAGCTCAGTAAGGTCAGCTGATTCAGAGTGGCATGATGAGTGATGACCAATCACAGCCCATTTTCATATTGATGTCTCAAGGTAAGAATGTTGCTGTAAAGATGAACACTATAGGCCAGGCAATCATGCAGGCAACTCGACCCAGAGTGCTTCAGCCTCCTCATCAGATTTAGTTGGGTGTTCAGTTGCACCTCATAGATTCTCTCCATCAAAATGGGTTTTGATGTTCATATTCAGAAATGACAAAAATTGAATAACATGTAACCTTGATGCATGGTATAGAGATAACCAACGACATCTTTCTGCAATATGCTGCAGATAATGTAGATCTCAATATGAGAAGCATTGATGGCAAAATACATTTATTGTGACCTGTCTGAGGCATACCTGTGCAATAATCATGCTGTGTGATCAGCAACTGGATATGACACACTTGACAGGTGGATGGATTATCGTGGCAAAGGTGAAGCGCTCACTAACATAGATTTTAACAAATTTGTGAACAAAATTTGAGCGTAATAAACCTTTAATGTGCATAGAAGAATTCTGAGATATTTTACTTCAACTTATGAAAAATGCCAGTGAAAACCATAGTGCTGCATTTATATTTTTGCTTAGTGTAAATATACGTCACATCTACTGAAAGTTTAAAAAAACTAACCACATCAGCACCAAATAACCTCAAAATTGATCTAAATTGAACTTAAATAGGTCTTAATCTTTGCAGTTCATATATCCCATGGCTGTTATTCTCTATAATTTTTCGCCATTTATTAAAGTGATACCTACTGTTGTCGCCTCAGTAGAAGCTACTCAAGCTCATCATCTGGACACAGTGGACTGGTGAACCTACATCTACATTAAAGGCCTCGTATTATACACCTTTTTTAGCAAGCTCATATAACTCACCAGGTGTCTTAGAAACATGTCTCACAGACTGACTCAATGGACGCATCTCAACGTGTAAGCAGGAGTCCAGATATGGACTGTTAATATTATAATTTGTCATTTATAAATAATGTTTTTGAACTTTAGCATAGTATTCTCATCTCTCTTCAACAAACTCCATTATATTCCCATCCCTTCCCTCCCCTCAACACTTTCCCCATTAGAAAATCCTTTTACTGCTTAACGTTGGTGAAACCTCTGCAGCAGCATATGATATCCTCCACCACAGGGATTTCAGGGGAATCCCAAGCATAAAGCCTTGTTTTGACATCAGACAAAGTGGGGTTTCCCAAAGTGGCGATGCCATGGCTTCACAATTTGGGTTCAATCCAATCAGAAAATGTCTATCTCAAATATTGAAAGCACTGAGAATTCAGCAACCAAAATTAGGAGGATTGTAAAGTAGGTGGCCCAAATTTCACTCAATGTGAAGAAAAATACAAAATTACCTGGGGCTCAAGCTATCTGTCCTGTCAAAACGTGACCTCTCTAAGCCCGGTCTGCACTGTGAGATTTCAGCAGTTTTATAAGCTCTCATAAGCCACACTGTGCGACATGGATTTATTTAATTTAGGTAAGACTGCAAATTTGATGTGTGCAGACTGCGCAATGCAACACAAAATCATGGGAAACACTCAATACGAAACGTCATCCTGACATCGGAAGAAGAAGCTCATATTTGTCAACGTCACACAAAATCTATTACAATAGAGACGACAAAGCTCAGTTATGCCAGCAGATTGGACAGACTATATGGGTCTGGTGAGGGCGACTGCTTTCATCAGCTGTTTAGAACCAAAGTCTGTGCACGCTTTTTTTTTTAAATTTAATGAAAAGACTGGGATGAAGCGCTTCTGCTCCGCACCTCACCTGTGCTTTTCTGCCAGAAAAAAAAAACAAAAAACGCAGGCTATATTGCATCATTTCATGCTGGATTTTGAGATGTGGGTTGTAGGATTTCAAACACTTTCTGATATTTTTCCCAGGCTGTCTTTGGTCGCAAGAGTGTGACAACGGCCCTTGAACCTGTCACACAGTGCGACATAAGACCACTGTTTCAGAGGCACGATCAAAGATCGCGCCACGTTTCTTTCATGATGCTGATCTTTCGTCTGGGACAGCCGAAAATCGCAGTGTGTACCAGGCCTTAGGTTCATTTGGAGTAAGTGAGGCATTATTATACAAAATTGGGGGTGTGTGGAGTGTGTAGATGCTGAGTAAATAGTGATCGCAGAAAAATCTGATGACAGATTTATTATATAAAAAAGAGATATGCACATTATTACATATAATATCATGTTTTCAACCCCATTTTTCTGTCTGTCAGCAGAAGAAGAAGAAGTAAGTCCTATGCAGGCCATGGGGCTGGTGCTCATCCCCGGATTCCATAGTGTGTAGCAGTTGAGAGTCTACAATTCCCCCTGAACAGGATGCCAGTCCATCACAGATTAGTTCCCCAACCAAGGCTAGTACCCCTTTACAGCTAGGTAGACTGAGACAACGCAGATAAAGTGTCGTCAAAGGATGCAGACAGGTAGCTTCACTGGGAATATTGGTAATGTAGTGTTATCCCACTGAACTACCTGCGATCTACGACCTGTCAGCAGGATTACACAAAAACTATGATCCTGAGCATGAAACTTAGTATAATGGGCCAAAGAAAATCCTACTAAATTTTGGAGTGGATCCGGATCAAGAGGTGGAGCCACAAAATTTTTCACTTTCTTTAATATGAAATTTGTTTGACATTTTCATGAATTTCCAGATTTTTAAAAAAAAAATGAATCCAGTAATCCAGTGGGACAAAATATGTTTTTTGGTTTGTTTTGTTTTTTTGATGGCGAGGGGTAAGAAATCATATTTCACTGTACAGTAACAAAAATCATATCGTTTTTGGTTGTTGCAAAAGATGCATGTAAGACAAGTTGTACTGACAGACTGCTGTTAATGCAGGCTGAGACATCTAAAACTTTAGGGGTGGACTGATACATAGCATATCATGATAATCATATCACGGAGCCTGTATCGAATGGTATTGTTTTTTTGAAATGAGTATCGTGATACCATGAAAAGTTAGCTACTGCGTGGAAGAAAATAGTGACCTATTGCAGAAGAATCATAAATAATTTCTAAAATATACAAATAGGAAATAGATAAAATCAAGGATTACAATTTATACTTTAAAATAATTTGGGTTTTTTAAAGCTAAACATTCATCACTGATTAATTTCTACGTAATTAGTGGGAACAATGATGTAATTATTGTATGTAATTATGTATGGTGATATTCATCATATCGCCACAGGTGTATTGTGATATGTATCGTATTGTGGAGCTTGTGTATTGTTCCACTCCTCCATCCATTCTCAATATCCGCTTAATCCAATTAAGGGTCACGGGGTGCTGGAGCCTATCCCAGTAGTCATTGGGCGAGAGGCGGGGTACACCCTGGACAGGTCGCCAGTCCATCGCAGGGCCACATATAGACAGACAAACGCAGCCACACTCTCACTCACACCTACGGTCAATGTAGAGTCACCAATTCACCCAACCTGCATGTCTTTGAAAGTGGGAGGAAACCGGAGTGCCCGGAGGAAACCCACGCAGAACATGCAAACTCCACACAGAAAGGAACTGGGCATGGTGGGAATCGAACCCCAAACCTTCTTGCTGTGAGGCAAGAGTGCTAACCACTGATCCACCGTGCCGCCCTAAGTTAATTATTTGCCCATACAAACCACATTCTCCGAATTAAGTTCAACTGAAAAAACAATAATAATTTCAAAACATCTATTGTTAGGGTTTCTGTTTGCTTGTCCAGCCCCTGCAGGTGGATGCAGGTTACTTCATAAATAAACGAATTGTGGCATAGCACAGTGGCTGATGTGAGCTGTTATATCATTATCACCATCACCAATATTTTCCAGATACAGTGGAAAAACAAGAGTCCAGCTCGTAACGCAGCGGGCTTTAGGACCTACAGGACCTGCTCCAACAGGACGACCTTGTTTTTGTCCGTTATGTTCATGCATGTAATCATTGATTGTGCCTATTGTGACAGGCTGATTTACCATCTGTAGGGTCCCATGGGGCTGATAGCGCTCACACAGGCACGGTCCCTGCAGACTTGACGGAATTCCCCTTTAATTTCCAGCCGCAAATTTCATTTCCAAGGTTTAAATGCGCTGCCAAAGCACCGCAATCGTCTGCATGCATTTTTCACTCGAGCTATTTTAGTTCTTAAATGATCTGAAACATCTGACTAATAAAAAACAATTTAAAAACAGGGGTTTTTTTTTTCCATAATGGTGATTTCCCACTGAAATTACCTATAAAAGACAGGAACTACAGTTATGATTTAAATAAAAAGCAAATAATCTCATTGCTCCCAATTATAGCTCTGTATGTTTTTATGCTAAAGGTTTAATGATTTTTTTTTTTTTTACTTCAGAATTAAAGAAAACCAGGATGCTGAACAAAACGCCCACATTTTCCATTACGCGTGCATGTGCACTGATCACTAAATCGGACTAGTTTCTATCTTACTGAGACAGTCGTTGTGGGGTTTTTTTTTTCCCCTCCTGAAGGGGACCCGCAGAGCCTGCTGCAGCCCACCGGGCCCCCTGCACCTCCCTTTACGCGCCTCCCCGGCGCTTTTTTCCCCACTGAGGAGAGGAGCAGGACGCGGCCACGGCGGCGGGAAGTAAATTACTCCAAGCACTTCCCTAAAAAGTTCACACTCTCTCTCAGATGCCACCACAAGCACTGACAGATTTGAACGAGCTGCTCGGATAACCTCAGACAGGAGCTTTGCGGAGCCAAATGGATACTCGATCTTTTTAATTCTTTTGTAGTTTAGGCAACAGCTCATTGCCAGTTGTCTACTTTGTTGTATTTTTATTTTTGTGAGGGGGCGTATAAAGCGGCGCAGGCCTGAACTGGTGCGTTTCCTTGCGTTTTGCGCACACGGGCGCATCGCTGGAGCAACACGCGCAACCAGGACGGTCCGATCAAAAATCAATCCAAAAAAACAAACACACGAGAATGAGTAAAATGTGTGAATGGAGTATGACCCAATTTTAAAAGCGTCAAAGCTGGTGTTTGGCTGCTTTTGGATGCAGTGGGGGAGCGCACGCACCGCATGTGTGGCACAGTTACAGAGGAAAAATCAAACCTCATCGTTGTTGTTGCGGACGAAACTGTGGATGTTGTGAGGCGCTGCAATACCAGCAGCTGTCAAACTCACGGGCTCCTGCCCCCCCACGGGGAGTGGGAGTTGTGCAGAGGTCCGCAGTGCGCATGACAGAGCGCTGGACAGCTCCAGAGAGGGAAATTTAAAAACGGTTTTAGAGAATCAAGTGCAGCACAGTCCAATACAGTACAGGAGCACACGGCCAGCTCACAGATCCTTCAATATAATCTAAAGCAGGTGATTATTATTTTTTCTTTTTCTCTACTTTTGCATGATTGTCTTTGTCAGATAGTCTTAAAGAAAAGGTAACATTATAATATTTTCAAGCTTTATCCATGATTGATCTATTGCCTAACTGAACAGCCATTAAAACTGAAATTTTGTGTAAAACTGCAGAATAAATATGCGCTGAATGGTCTATAATATTTTCTATTCTAACAATTTCATGAAATTCAAATAGGGTATCTAATTTGTGCAAAATTGTCCTAAATTCTCTTGAACATTTGGTTTTAAAATGTGTGTGTGTGTGTGTGTGTGTGTTTGTGTAAGGGCATGTGTATATTCAATTTTTATAAATCCCAACTGCTGCTGCGCCATGTTCAAGTTTGAAAATATGATTAAAAAATAATAATAATGATAGTTTAATTCTATGCATACTGGATGCTGACTGATGGTATAATCTAAAATGAATTCTATTGTTTCGTTGCAGAGGTTCCATATATCCCAGGAAATGATAGAAGGTGGAATAACATCCAGGATGTCAGGAATAATAGAAAATGCTGGGCATCATCCGTCTCCACAGGACTACAGGTAAGACAGAAACATCAAGAACTTTAAAACAAAAAACATAAACTTCCTAAACACAATAATGCTGAAATTATACAGGATCAAAACTGAGATTATTCATTTTATTTAAAAATTACATTTATGACATAATTTATCATATTTACACTTATATTAATCACACACCTTTTCTCAAAAAGTTGGAGAACAAACTAATTGTGTTTAATCTAAAAGTAGATGGACAGCTCTTTTTGTGCATGGAAAAAAGAGAGAGAAAAGTACTGAAGAATAAATGATTTTCGGTCTGAATGGATCTGTCAGAAACCATCAGCTCTGTTTACACTCCCGCTGTCGGCACACGGAGAGCGTGAACCTCTTGGCCTGCAGGCCCGGGGGGAGCCGGGTCACACGGGTCACCAGTATGCAAGTGGCTCCCAATTAGAAAAGGAGGCAGGCGAGGAGGGAGGGGAGATTTAGTGCATCCTAACTGCTGGTGGAGAGTGGTGTGACCACTGGGTGATATGTGGGTCTCTAACGCAACATGATTCGTTTCAGCAAGCAATTTGTGTGCTGGGGGGTGGGGCCACTGAGAGAGGAGGGGGAGCGGGAACGCTGGGAGCGCATGCATGACATTTATAAAGATAAAGATCACTGTAAATACTGTTTGCCTTATTGATTCATCCAATTTGACGTATTATTATCATCGCACAAAATGAAGCATAAACATGTCAGATTTGTGTTCTTGAACACTGTGACATGAACAGCTGGGCTTATGACCAGAGTATCTGGGGTTTGAGTCCCGTTCAGACTGGAAAAATCACTAAAGGTGCCTTTGGTAAGATCCTTAATCCCCAGTTGCTCCCGGTGTGCAGTTGAGCGTCCTTGCATGGCAGTGCTCTAACATCGGTGTGTGAGTGTGTGTGTGAATGTGAGGCATCACTGTAAAGCACTTTGAGCATCTGCATCAGATGGAAAAATGCAAAAGAAATGCAGTCCACTTACCAAAAAATATATATATATAGAGTCAGCATTGCACAGATGAGCTGACTTCAAAGTTTTTGATTCTAGTATGCTGTATTGTCGCCTGCCTGCCTCCAAACAATGACCTACTGGCACATGTGAGGTGTTGGAGGATGTGTGCTGATTCCTGCCTGCAATGATGTCATTTATTCAGATGGCAGACAGCGAGTCCTGACCTTAAATTGCATTTGCACCCGCCTCTGGCTTAAGTTGATTTCCCTATTAGAGGGGTGATGGGGAAGGTGGTGGTAATGGTGGGGGGCTTGTGGGGGCATTGGGACGGCAGTGAGGATATAGGCTGGAAAGGGACAGGGGAAGCAGATGGTATCCTATTTGCCCCTCTTCTGTGAGGCCTGTCATTCCAACAGATTAATGCAGGGGCGGAGTAAAGAAAAGAGACGACAGAGACAATCAAGGAAGGGTCTGGGGAAGACAATGGAGCCACGTGCCGCTGGGCAGATTTGTCGTTTGGGACACAATAGGTGATCATCTTTCAATAGACAAGGCCAACTGTTGCAGGCAGCATGTGTTACGGCCCCATGTTTCAAACACGCTCATGCGTTGTTTACTTACGATTCAGCCAATGGTTGAGGCGAGCCTGTGGTCACCTGACACAGGAATGATTTTTTTTTTTTTTTGTTAATAAGGAGATTTGGGGTGGGGGTGTGTACTACTGCACTGTCGACAGACCCACAAAGTAACTGAATAGTGTGTGTTGTCATAGCGACGCCAATTACTAAACCCTTAAGTAAGTGTGTGCAGAGACCACTGGAGAGGATTCAAGAGGATTCCTCTTTTCTTTTTTTTCTTCTTTTTACCTCCTCCTTCGTGTATAGAACACAATGACTACAAGCAGATTCTGGACCTGCACTGGTTAAACAGAAATCCTGCATTTAATCCAGTTTATAGCACAATTTTTTGTTGAATTGGAAAAAAATATATATACTTTATTCAAACATTTAAGTAGATGACTTTTGTATTCAATGTATTTTTATTCAAAATCAGCAAATGTGTTCAGCCACTGAAACACAAACAGGTTAACGCTGAATGGAAAGCTTGTTTATCCTGTTCACTGCTGATTAAAACTGTCGCTGCTAAATAACACTTGTAGTTAATCTTCTTACAGTAAATCCTGCATGCTATGGCTAATACAGGCTCCACTGCAGAGCTTTAACCTCTGTTTTCCCACATTCAGTCTCATTACTGTGGTGTTGACGTTGAAGGACAAAATTTTCGGTGAAGTGTTTTGATTTAAATTCTACAGTATGTGTCTGAGCCAACAGCCATGTTAAACCCCCAACCCCCTTTCTGTTGAAGGCTTCTGACCACAGACCCCTCCCAACTGAGGGAGGAGGACCTCCCGGGGGACCTGCAGTCGCTGTCATGGCTCACCTCTGTAGACGTGCCCCGACTGCAGCAGATGGCTGATAGTCAAGGCCACAGCAACGGGCCCTCCCAGGGCAGCTTGTTGGAGCAACCGACAGGTGAGACGACTGGGATGGGACATCGCAACGTTTAAAAGCCACGTCTCTGATTGGTTAAATTACGACAGCTGGATTCTTCTGGCCTCTGCAGAACACCGACATCAAAAGATACAGGCACATGATACTGTCGAGTGTCACTGTGACTCAGTGGTCCTCCAACATCAGAGAGGACTGTAACCGACATTTTGACCTCTACCTCCAATGATGTGGTTCACCCAGATTGAATGATTCATCTGATTCTGGTCGTCAAAAATACATCTTTCCATAGATGTCATGCCAATCAAATGATTATGACATGCCAGAAGGGTCCAGAAAAAGTGAGAAATGGTCATAACGTGCAAGAGTTTCATCTCTTGTATCTGTTGATGAAGACTGTCAGTCATACAGTCCTGGTCAGAAATACTGGCACCCAGAAATTAAAATATGTTCAAAAATAAATGCAAATGAACCACATATTGAACAAGCAGTGGTGCAAGTCAAGTCTGGGAGCATGCGCTGGTTCTCCGCATCGCCACATCCAACACACCACGGGACCGTCCTGGGTCCCAGATGGCAACCACCCAGGCAGACAAGCAGTCCATCCCCAGCCCCGAAATTTACCATCTATCTGCCGCCGCCAGGTGAAACGTGGGCATCCCCTTGACCTTCTCCAGCCATTGGAGTCCTCAACACTGAGGCACTTACATGCTTATCATGCACAGAAAAACACACCTTATGTCCAAAATGTCGATGCTGATATTCCCTCACAATGTAAGCAATACTCCTCATCTTAGTCTCCCTAAGGAACAGCTCGTTTGACACAAAGTCATTCCAGCGGTACCCAAGGATCCTCTGAAGAGACCTAGTACCAAAGACATCCAGTCATCACCTTAGGTCACTTGTTAGTGTCCAAGTCTCACAACCACACAATAAAACAGGAAGCACCAGGACCCTAAACATTTGGACCATCGTTTGGACTGGAGATGGATAGACAGACATCTGTCCATCCACCTCATGACTCCATAAGCTTTTCCCAGGCGTCTCCTGATCTCAGAGTCTGAGGACCCAGAGAATGAATGTGCTATGCTGTGGAAATGAAAGAAAGTTAATTTCAAGCTACATGTAACTTCAAAACCACACATATGTTGAGAGAGACAGCGAGAGCAGGAAGAAGTGTCTGCTTTGGTATACAAAATCCTTTCAGCGGGGTTGTGTGTAGGTATGACTCTGTTGTTTGAGTTTTAGAAAATAACTATTGTTAAACAATCAGAAAGTAAAAGTTTACTTCTCTAATTTAGTTCATTTATGTGCAAAAACGGTCTGCTACTGTCAATGACAATCACACCTGCTCCTAATCCATCATCCATACAGCATCCACTAACCATCCAGCAGGTGGCAGACGCGTCTATGGGATAATACATAAGGAAAACAAAGGTGCTTTTGCAATTGATCTGGTGCATCAAAGTCCACCAGATTTGAATGGGTTTGTCCTCATTATGTGCCCATTTAATTTAGTGAGTTACAAGATGTTTATTGTTTTTGAGTTATTGCTTTAATAAACTGGAAGAAATGGACTTTTATCTATCCATCTATTCTCTCACTGTAATTTATAGGATACATGCCTAGGCTTTCTCAAAGCTTAAGAATAAAATGTCCAAAGTTATTTAACAAAAACAGCAAAATGCCTTCATATAGAAAAAAAAAAAATCCCACCAACTTCAGCAGCCCTGCACCACTCTTGGTGCCCCTGGTGTGTTACAAGGATGCAGGCACACAGGGCACCCACCACTAAGTTGACAAGGTACATTGCTACTGGGAAGCAAACCTAGGTAAGCTAAAGAGATATCAGCCCAGACACTGCCCAAGCTCTTAATTGGCCTGTTGGTCTTACATGCCCCCAAAAGGATCCCAGCTTGAGGTCTTTCACGGCTGTTAGAAGTACTTTCCCTGCAGTCAGCAGATCTTTGCCTGCAGTCTCTGGAACTTTCCCCAGAGTCAGTCCAAAGACGGGGTTTCATAATCTAAATATATGTGTGAAACAGCTATTGGCGCAATTTGATGAAGTTAAGAGTAAATCATCACTTTCACAGCCCGTTAGGAGATGAATACATGAACATTTTCAAGTCACTCAAAAATTGGTCTTCATTTTCATCAACCATTAAGAAATACAAACAGTATGGTGTGGTATAGTAAATCTATCTGCAGTAGGCAGTTCTCAAAAACAGTGATCGCACTCATGAGGGAAGCCACCAAGCTTCCAACCTCAGACACTGCATCAGGCTGGGACAGAGTCACTGCAGTCAAGCAGTCCACTTGCCTGTCTTGATTTGGACTTCAGTGTCCAGACTGGAGAGCAAATTGAGCGTGACTTTATCCCATCTGTGACAGATCAAAGGACGGTATGTTTGATCATATTTTGGGCTGAACTAATTGTTGGTGTTTGTCCTTGCAGCTCAGCTGAACAATATGACAATGACAGCAGGGCAGGGCTCCCTACTTCACCTCCAAACCAACATGCAGCACAGCCCTCTTGGAATCAGCATCATCAACACTCACAGCGGAAATGTGAGTTCCAGCAATATTGAAACATGTTTCATGATATATGACAGTTGACATTTTGAGTGCTTTGCAGGAACAGAATCTCTAACTATTCTCCAGTGAATGCTGGTGTTCGTTGGGGATGTGTTCTGTCTCCTACACTGTTACCTGCTTGCATGGACTGGATGTTGGGTCGGATTGTGGAAACCAGCTGCTTAGGTATCTTTGTTGGCGAGGAAATGTTTACTGAGCTTGACTTCACGGATGATGCTGTGATCTTTTGGATACCCTGATTGCAGCACATGAGAAGCTGAGTGAGGAGTCAAAGTGTTTGGGTTTGTGATGATCCCACATCAAGATCCAAGCTTTCAATGACTCCCTGGACTCAGCCATCAGAAATGTATCTGTATGCGGTGAAAACATCAGAGTTGTAGAGATATTTACTTATCTCAGCGGTGACGTTCATGTCTCTGGGTCCTCGGCATTTGTGATCAAGAGACCCCTGAGAAGCTCTTATGGAAGTCCCTAGAGAGAGGTGTTAGGTGATACCGATACCTTTGCAGGAGAATGAAGGTCCAAGTTTTTAGTGTCCTGGTGCTTTCTGTCTTACTGCGTGGTTGTGAAATTCGGACACTAACCAGTGACCGAAGATGATGATTAGATGTCTTTGGTACAAGGTCTCTTTGGAGGATCCTTGGATTCCACTGGAGTGGCTGTGTCAAACGAACGGTTACTTCGGGAGACTCAGATGAGGAGTATCACTTGTATCCTGAGGGAACATCAGCTAAGACATTTTGGACATGTGGCACCTTTTTCTGGGTATGATCCAACACACAGGTGCCGCAGTCTTGAGGACCCTAGCAACTGGAGAAGGCCAAGGGGATGTCCATATTTCACCTGGCTGTGGGAGACGGAAGAATACTTTCA
>OMMV01163006.1:0-11511 GCA_900302635.1 Chatrabus melanurus
CTCATGACCATAGGTGAGGGTAGGGACGAAGATTGACCAATAGATCGAGAGCTTTGCCTTCCGGCTCAGCTCCCGTTTCGTCACAACGGTGCGGTGAAGCGCATGCAACACCGCGCCCGCAGCTCCGATTCTGTGGTCAATCTCACGCCCCATAGTTCCCTCACTCGTGAACAAGACCCCAAGGTACTTGAACTCCTTCACTTGGGGCAAAGACTCATTCCCCACCCGGAGTAGGCAATCCACCGGTTTCCTACTGAGGATCATGGCCTCAAAATAAAGACAGACAAACCTAAAACCTTGCTATAATGCAGGGTTCTGGTGGCCATTGGAGGCCACTGTTGCTCGTTATCCCCCACCCCCCACACCCGGATGGAGCATATAGAATCGCACTCCGTCTGTGCGTGCGTGCATCCATCTGTCACATTTTTCTTTGAACACTATAAATTATGAACACATTATCCAATTTATTCCAAATAATTATGATATGCATTATCATATACTATAGGCAGTGGTGGGGGCCTAGCGGTTAGTGCGACCGCTTTCAGTGTGGAAGGTTCCCGGTTCGAACCCCACCCCTGCCCATTCTCCATGTAAAGTGGAGTTGCGTCAGAAAGGGCATCCGGCGTAAAACTGGTGCCAAATCTGCATGCAGATCCATGTTGGATCTGCTGTGGCGACCCCGAGTTTCAATTGGAAGAAGCCGAAAGTAGATTATTATCATATACTGTTTCCTCACCCTATGAACGTTTGGGCCATCTATCAGTCAGGATTTTTACAACAGAGCCTCTTCAAACACTGTGGACTCTGTACATTATATCATTGTTGAACAATGTCAATAACCTCTGTCCCATTATTCCAAAATTTATATGCATAATCACATAATAAGTTTCCCCACCATATGAACTTATGGGCTATATAGCATCATGCTCTGTCTGTGCGTGTGTCTATTCTTTTGTGGATTATGAGTGCGAGTTATGCATGAATGCTTTAGTTACTACTGGCGGGGGACGCTCAGCCATGAGTTGCCTTGTTTTTATATTAGAATATTGTTCATATTTAGATAGATACATCTTGAGATATCTCAGACTTTGTTGTTCTGGAGTGACTATAGACATATGGCTTATCTTGACATATAGATTGCTCAAGAAAACTCAAAAATGTCAGGCCAATTTTATTGCACTTAATAGTGAATTCAAAAAGATTTTCAAAGTGTGTGTCGTGGATTAATTGTAAAAAAAAGGTATCAATGTATTGTGATAAAACTGTTTTTCGAATACACTGAATTTTCTACAACAGGCTCCCTTTATGTCGATGTATTGAGCATGTGAGCTGCAGTATGACTCTGTAACATAAAACACGTGCCTAATTTCATACCCCCTCAGCAAACAAAGGTTTGGGGGGGTATATAGGAATCACCCTGTCCATCCATCTAGCTGTCTGTCCATCTGTCTATGAGTCTTGTAAGTGCAACTCCACCTAAACCAGCTGGTGGATGTCAATGAAATGTCGCACAATGGTAGCACACCATCTGAAGGAAAATAATTCCGGTCAGGCATCTTCAAGGACAGAGAACTGCACTTTTGTGTTTAATTAATGCATCATATATGGGGTATAAATGCAACTGCTATTTTGACAACCTTTCTTTCTTTTTTTTTTTAAACTTCAATTTCCTACATTTGCCTGTACACTGATATTGCATGGCAGTAGAATACATCACAAAGATGGCATAAAAATCACCAAGAAATAAAACTACTGTTACGTCCGGCTTGAAGACATAACAAATGAGTGGGAAAAACACAACTAAAACTAAAATATCATAAAACAAAAAGAATGGAGAGTACCAACTTGACTGAGGACACAGCTGATCTTTATTAGTCGCAGTAGAGACAATGGGATCAGGCGCCTCCACTCAGCCAATCAGCCGATCTCTCCTCCCAACACATGGACAGAAACAATTCAAAGCAGAAACAGGCCACAGGGCCGTGACACTATCCATAATTAGAACATTCTTAAACACATGACAGTATGCATCCCAATGTAATAAGAATTAAAAATGTATTAAAAATATAATCTTTTATAATTAACTGTTACCCATGTTACCCATTATACCATCCCTGACATGCTGTAATTCAAGTAATGCAATACATTATTACTTTGGACACAAGAAGGCCACTGCTCATAGAGTAGGCAAAGGTCTAGATGTCCTCTGCATTAGATATCACATGACGTTGGGCTAATTAACTCTCAAGAGGAAAATAGAGGCTCTGCAAGGAGCAATAAACATTCTCTATTAAAAGCCATATAATTAGAATGCAAGCTACAAGGGCTTGAAAGAGAGCTTAACAAACACTGAGGCCAGTGTCAACCAAGCTGGGAGGAACGCAAGCGTAACACACATAACCAGCAGAGTGCTTATTATAAGGAAGGTTACAGATATTTCACTCGATAGGCACTTCAAAAATGGCCTGCCACCAATTATAAGCTAATCAGTCTGATAAAATTTGACAAACACATAAGGCACCAGTACATCTTCTGCCAAATTGACCTGTAGCTGAAAATTTGGAGATTTTCAACATGTAATATATAAAACAAATTTTGGTTTGAGGTGCGACAAAGGAGTAGCGGTGTGTGGTATACAGATTGGCTCAGTGAATCAGTTTGAAATTTATGTTCTGTTCAAAATTTGTAAATACCTTCATACAAGTTCATAGTTTAAGCTGCAGCCAATGACAAACAAAGCAAAATACATGAGTTATTTTTGTGTTTTTTTACAAACTATGCAGAGTTGTGGTCACCTGAAAAAATGTCTCGAGCTGGATTTTGATAACTGAGAATGAGAAGCTAGATCACGTTGTTTGCATCACATTGCATTTAGGGAGACACATGCTCTTCTACCATTACAGTGATATGGAGTTTTATTTTGGCTACAAAGTTGGGTTTTTGATGATGAATGGAAGAGATGGAGAAGGGGAAAGAGAAAGAAAAGGGATCCGACAGGAAGAAAGTAAATGCCAGCAGCGGTGTTTAGGAAAAACTATTGGATATCAACAATATCGATCCACATGACCCCTACGCACTACCTCCACTTACATACCCAGACACTTTAAGCTACCTTGTTTTTGGACAAAGTGTATGCAATTCGTACGAGTTTAAAAAATTACAAATCGCTTGAAGCTCATGAACAGTTCTGCAGTGCTTGGGTCCAAGATCTGCTCATTTGTAAGCTAGCAAAATGTGAGAGCAGTCGTACTCACATAGGTAAGGTGCCAGTCTTCTTTTTGGTCCATTATCAAACCAAACAAGATTTTGAGTCAGGATCTGGTGTAAAACTTGTGCCAAATCCCAATCTTTACCGGACCCGCTGTGGCAACCCTGAATAAAGGAGCAATCTCACTATTATGTTTACCCCAGCGTTTGGTGAACGCAGGGCAAAGTTGAGAAAACTGGCCAAATGTCAGAGTTTGGTAGCGAACTTATAACGCAGCACGGCGTTCCACAACGTGGCGCTAGCGGAGGCCAGCGGATGCAGGCGTTAGCCAGCGTGCCATTACAACAAGTGGGCCTTTTGTCAACGTGGCAACGTGCGGGGTTGACACACCACTGTCCAGTGATTCTGAGCAGGCAGGGCGAAGCAGCACCCAAACGTTAGCCAGCATAGACGATCGCACCAGTAACTTAGGCTAGCAGAAGCTAGCATAGGCTTGCAGAGGCTAGCATAGGGAACTTGGTCGTAGTGAAGATTAACTTTCTCTAACGGTCTCCAACGTAGCCAGAGGTACATCGGCAAACGCAGAGAAATTTTAAACATGTTGAAATTTTTTGGACGCGGTCGATGTTCCTCAGCGTAGACAGGCGGAGGCCAGCGGACACCGATGTTTGCAAATACATTCTACATTGGACCAAACGTCTAGGTGAGATTGCACCTTAACTCGAGACAGCTGAAAGACAAACAACAACATCAAACCAAACAAAGTACAAAAGTTTAGAATGTTCAGCAAAGTGATTGTGAACATGTCATGAAATGAAGCAATGTCCAATCAGGTCCATAAGTTTGGACAGTGGCAATTTTTTGTAATTTTGCCTCTGTACACTACCACAATGGAGTTGAAATGAAACACTCAAGATGTGCTTGTAGTGCAAACTTTCAGCTTTAATTCAAGTGGTTTAACAAAAATATGGCATTAGCCATTTAGGAATCCTCAACCTGCTTGTCTCCAAGCTTTTTCCACTTTGTAAAGGTGAAAAATCTGATTCTGTAATTCCGTTTCTTCCCACAGCGATGGTGTGACCTGCTGTGGCAGTTCTTGATGTAACAGCACTTTCCTGCCATGATGCTGTTTTTCGAAATCACGAAAGAAAATCAAGACAAGCTCGAAAGAAAGACAAGCCAAGCTTCTAAATCACTAACACCCAAAAAAAAAAAAATCCTGGGCCTCCTAATACTGCTTGTACACAAAATGATGAGAAAAAATTACCAGAAATGCAACGTGGTGTGATGTTGACTTGTCATTGACAATAATCTGTAAATAATCAGAATGACTGAGAAGCTGAATGGAAACGTGTCATATAAACTCAAACAGAATGAATTTGCTGTATCTGATCAAAAATCTGGTCGGCAAGAGTGGTGTAATCCTTATAATCCATTAGATAGGAAGATATTAGCATCTACTAGCCATGTAAATACCCAACCAGATTGTCCGCTGTTGGTGGAACTTTCTGCGCATGCTCATCTACGGGTGGGCGATATGACCTAAAATTAATATCACAGTATTTTTCACTTTTTGGACGGTGACGGTATTATATCATGGTATTACTGTTGTGCACAATCTTGGAATCAGTGATATTCTAAGATTAAGCATGCATGATATTGGAATTCCGAAATCACGTGCTTGAAGTGGTGACATCTGGCTAATGCAAAGAGTACTAAGCTTTGTGTAGGAATACTAACTTAAACACCATTAGCTTAAGCTAATATATTACCATTAGTATTCGTTTAGTGGCCTAGCGGTTAGTGCGACTGCTTTCAATGCAGAAGATTCCCGGTTCAAGGCCACCCCTGCCCATTCTCTATGTAATGTGAAGTTGTGTCAGGAAGGGCATCCGGCGTAAAACTTGTGCCAAATCTACATGCAGATCCATGTGGGATCTGCTGTGGTGACCCCAAGTTGAAAATTGGGAGAAGCCGAAAGTAGATTATTTTAGTATTCGTTTAGGTTCATCAAACTGAAAAACTGAATCGCACAAGTTTATCTGTTAACTCGGGCTCAAAAAAATATTGGTGTAGGCATAGTTATATTTCAGTGTAAAAGTCCGTCTTTGTAATATTATTCTCCATTCATCGCTTATTCCAAAAAACTACCACTACTCGATTTTAACCTGTGATGAGTTGCCCTGTTGACTGGTGGCTTGCATTCGGCAGGTGTTGCATCGTGATTTTAAGATCGCATGCGTGATTTAGGAGTTCCAAGATCACGTAATATCTCGAAGTCAAGCACGACATTATTAGTTTTGCACTATATGACCCTTTAATTTTCTTCCTCTCTGCTCCCTTTAAGAGCAGGTGCGATGTCAGCGTCTTGTCATCGTTTTCAAGACACGTAGCCGACAAACTGTGTCATGATTCGCTGGGGAAGCGGAAATGTATTATAGGAAATGTTGTTTATTTGCGGTTTTTAACGCTGTTGGCCCGTGGAAAAAGTTTCGTTTCAAACCATGGATGACTGCCAGCAGCAGCGCTACAGTGCTGATCAGAGTGGCGCCGAAATGTTTATTGAGCTCAAAATTAATTATTTTGCCTGTGTTATTTTTCCTTGGCATATTAAAAAAAAAATTGGCCCAAAGTGTGTTCTGCATTACCAAGGTTTTGACGGTAATTGCGCAATCCATATCATGGTGCACTATCACACCAGTGATGACTATTACACTGGTATACCGCCCACCCCTATGCTCATCACTTACATGGAGAAGTAACATCAGCAATGTACACTGGGGACTTTTTCGGCATTTAAGCATTTGAATATATACATGCAAAAAAATACCTTATTTTCCAGACTATAAGTCACAATTTTTTTAACTTGTTTTGCTGGTCCTGTGACTTGTATATGAAAAAATACTGCATTATCATCTATGGCCCCAAGATGGCACCATCTACATGCGTGACAAGATGCTCCTGTATACTAATCTGAAAATCTTATAATCTAATGTAATCTAAAAGAGGTACTGTGATTCACACTCCGGAGCAGAAGGTGGCAGTAATGCACCATTAAGCTGGATACCAACCATCATAAAACAAAAAGAAGAAGAAGATCTGGATGAGAAGGACGTGCTCATTCTTTGAGAATGAGTGAAATTAATAAATCATGCTCTCAAACTGAAAGACCACGCTCTTAAATGAAGAGAGGGAATAACCTAACCTTCATACTACTTGGCACTCCACTTGTTTGCACTTTGTGGGACAGTCAGAACAGCAGTGAGGAGGACAGCTAGGCTAAGGTAAGGCTATTTGAAAAATTTATAGGAGTTTTAAAATGTTTAATTACATTTAGTGAGGTACACATGCACGCATTTAGCTCAAACAAGCAGTAAGAAGCAGTTTACTCTTGAGTTCTTTGTACCTTATACAATAACATTAATTAGCCCGGTAGCTTCTGCTCACTAACATGGGGTTTGTGTTATAAATAAATAATGTGCCAATTAAATTCATTTTGCTTCTTGTTGCATGAAGCAATAGCACCACGTTTCAAAAATAAATGTGACCTATAGAATGGTGCGACTTATATATGTTTTTACCTCTTCATGAGACATTTTTGCGACATATAGTCCGGTGCAATATATAGTCCAAAAAATATGGTAGTTTAGGTGTGTGTGCACACGTACACACATGTGAGTATAGAGTATGTGTGAGACTAAAAGCTGCACGAGATTAGAAAACACTGTGGGGCAGTTCAAGCGGGGCAGGCAAGCAGTCAGACCATAAAGTGAATTTGTAGCATGCTGCAGACAGCCATTACTTACACATGCATGCTGAAAATACAACACAAAACAGCCCAGCCAGCATCACAGTGAATTTGTGTATGGTGCTGCAGGAGGTACAGTACATTAGAGTTCCTGTGTCAGGTAAATTATTTTGACTGAGTGTAAATAATAGATATATTCATCTCCATAAAAGCTTTCAATGATTCTAACATCATCAACAACTACACTCAGCATCCACACGAATAACTGATCTTTTCTTTTTTCTTTTTAATCTGAAATTTGTGGTAATTTTCTCCCTCCTGTGCTTGCTATGATACCTCAACCCTGTGGTGTCTTCAAGAGATACAAAAAAGGTTTGACTGTTATACAGCAGGCTATTACACCAACCTCTAAATTTCATTTAGATTTAATTACAAATCTAAATTGAATCTAACTGAAATTAAATTTAATACTGCATTTTAACTAGGTTGTTCTTGCAATTTAGCATGAGATTAAGCTTAATCAGGTTGCACTGAAATTCTAGAGTCATTTAAACCCTAACCAAGAATCAATTCTAAACTGTCACTCGCTTAATTTGTTTAGATGGCTTAATTTCTTAACCGTCAAAGGCATATTGCTTTTACCGCTTCCCACATAACACACAGTTTTCGCCTTTTTCACAATCAGGTGTCCAGCTATGTTGCACAGAGGCCAATTTTTAGAATGTATTATATCCATGTAAATACCACACATTTTTTTGTTCAATATGTTCATCTACTAATACTACATATTCGTATGTATTTTTCAGCCAAATTCGTACATATGCCAAGTACTTCTCCACCGGGAAGCAGTGATGACATCACTGACAATAAGATGGTGGATCATCCAAGCAAAAAAAAAAAAAAATGCCGTAAGTCATCTTTTACTAATCATTAGTGTTATTCTAACCCTAAATCTAACTCTGAAGTTTAGCCAAAATACAAACGATCATTTCTTCATAGAAATATGCATGCAAATACTGCGCTTAACTTTTTGCATCACATCATACAAAACACGTCGTAAGAACATGTTGTGTACCGACATGGTGATGCAGGTCAATCACCATAGATCTAACAGGTTCAATACAAATCAACAGCGTTGCCTTTGGAAAATTCCACTTGACCCGGGACAAATCCAAACCTCAGCCAAATTGCCTTTGATTTGAATAGGACAAACAGTGTAGTTCAATATTACATACTGGTGGCAATCTAAAGCACCTAAGATATCAAATGTCTTGCATGCACAGACACAACTTGCACTTGACAAGTGTCCAGCACTCATCTGGATGCATACAATGTAGACTTAACCAATTCAAATATATTCAACATGAAATTCAGCTATTTCAATACGTTTTAGAGTAGGTGGAGAAACCGAACAGGTAGATGGCAGGGCCACTGTAATGGCAATGCTGCAGCAGGGTTTGTGCTGGATTGAACAGGAACACTGGGGTAGATGGGCACAAATTTGAAAATTATACTCAAAATAGTGCAATTTCTTACATAAGAGAAGGACATCACCATTACCACTGAGTGCTTTTATTGGTGCACATCTGTGATTCATACAGAAATATTGGTTTGTGCACTCTTTACTTTTGGAGAAGCTCCAGCCCAACAAGCCCCAGATTCTGTCGGCCTATGTTGACTTTCCATCTGTACTCTTTTCTTAAACCAATAATGTTGTTTGGATGCTTCTTTTCTTTGCTATATTGACACTCCTAGAGTTGGTCACCATATAAAAAAAATTAATGTGTCCATATCGCTAAACTTAAAAGCTCTGTGACCTGCTGACTTCTTGTCACCGTTCGCGTTTTGGGGCACTTCCTGTGGTGCTTTTATTTTGCCGTTACTGCTCCTGGTGTGTTTCTGTAACTTGCTTTATGTGTTTCCCCTCAACCGTTCCTCATTGTTCTAACTACTCTCTAGTGTATTTAAACCCTCCTCGCTGTCTCACCCGTTGCCAGAACATCTAGCATTCACACCAGTCTTCTAGCATTGTTTTTTTTTTCTCTCTCCATGCTGTTTGATTTCTAGCTGCCAACTGTTGTGCTTTCCTTGTGGTTTCTGAGTTTACCTGCCGTTTTGGACGCCATCACCCGGTACAATTTGGACAATTAGCTTAGTTTCCTGGACTGGCCTCTTTGCTTGACCCTTCATGGATACCTTTGCAAGTGTACCCAGAACGCTCGCCTGTTATCTGGGTTACTCGTTTGCTACTGTGGACTGTTCTGCTGCTCGACTGCAAATAAAGGCTGTTGCTATTGCCTGCCGATGTGGTTCTCTGTGCTGGCGTCCCCTGCCGTGTTATAATCATCACACTTCTTTACCTTTGGAACACACAGTAATCCTGCATTCTGAGAATGTAGCATATAGGCCGGTACATAAGGACATAAGGTTTAATAAATTGGTTTTATTTAATCCCAGGCACTGGGCTATGGCTGCCTACTGCTCCTAATGGTTGGACTGTGTCTGACTATAATTAGGATGGGTTAAATGCAAAGGACACATTTCATTATAAGTACAATGACAATAAAGGCCCCTCTTCTTCTTCGTCTAAGATCTTCCAGATGAGAGGGCACTAGTCCATTTTGGATTTTATATGTTAATAAAAGAACCGTAAAATCTCACCTCACATGAACAGGAAGTCAATGAAGTGAAACTAAAACCAGGATAATATGGTCAATTCTCTTCTTTAGCAGCAGTATTTTGCACCAGTTGAAGACTTCCGATATTAGTGTGTGTAAAGCCAGAGGATAAGACGTTACAACAGTCAATTGACTGTTGTAACATCTTATCCTCTGGCATGACCCATCCTCTTATCCTGAGGCATGACTCATATATGCATATATATATTCAGTGACTTGGAAATGTTCATGTATCCATCCCCTGACTTGTCTTTAAAAAAAAAACTGGCTGTAAAAGTGAAGATTTTTATTTGCCATAATCCTGATATTTTGTTTGACCAATTACTTAAAACTTTTGAAAATGGAGGGACTGTTTATAAAAATGGCTGTAATTCCTAAATGGTTAATACAGCATTTTTGTTAAACCCCTTGAATTAAAGCTGAAAGTCTACACTACAAGCACATCTTGATTGTTTCATTCCAACTCCACTGTGGCGGTGTGCACAGGCAAAATTACAAAAATTGTCATTTTCCAACTACCTGACCCGACCTGTCTGTAATACCGTGCCCAAAATAGGAGGCATCATGAGTATGTTTGATGGCAAATTTGCCGTTCTCTGAGAACTATTGAAAGGGCTGCAAATTCCATCAACTGTACATTCTACTGCCTCCTTTAGCTGTTGTTTTGATATTCATTTTAGATTTAAATGTACCTGCAATTAGTTTCATCTCCTGACTGGTTAAATGAAGGTGGTCAGATGTACAGGTACAGCTCTAGAGAGGCAGCAATAGTGGGAGTCAAGATATTCTGTCTGCTCAGGTGTATAACGATGATTCTACAGGGGAGGACAAGAATAAGCTATGGAGGTCACGTTTGCTAGCTTAGAGTCTCCATCTGTCTCCAGGGTTTAGTTGGGGCAGCCAGGGATGACGGTTGGGCATGTGGGGGTGGGAACATGAGAATCATCATAACAGACTTGGGGAGGATGTTTGCAAGGGGAATTTTTATCCCAGAGGCCAAGCAAACAGTAAATGAGGTGTGGTTGTTGTAAAAGGACTCTGCCCTCATGGCAATCTGCAGACCTTCCTGACACAAAATTTGAGGTTGGGATCAGGTGTAGTTTGTAATGATTTGCCCTCTCAGATGAACTTGAGCAGTACACTGTGTTGAAGAGAATCATGTCCACACAAGTCCTATACTTCATAGGACACAGAAGAGTGGACAGACATTTAGCGCTTTCGTCTTATGAAATTTAAGATCTCCTCCAACGGCAAGCAGACCGCACTTAAAGTAAATCATTACAGGTCAACGTCGTTAGGCAACACGACAACAAATTACAGCATATAAATCAATTAAAAGGCACAGTGATGGTCAAAACTCACATATTACACATCTTCAGGAGTCTATAAATCAATTGTTCTCTCTACATGACTGAACTAAAATTTGTTCAATCGAATTATTGACCAAATACTTTACTTTTAGGAACAATAAGATAAATATGCTACATAACACACATATTTCCATCGAATCAGGTGGTTTATTTGCCATTAGTGTTTATATGTAGTGTATGTATGTTGTCTGGCTATCACCAGACTAAGTTCAATCTATGAACTTAGTCTGGGGAGTCGGCACTGTATTTCTCCTGGACAAGAGGCATGGCTCTGTACGCAATTGGATAGTCCTTTACCCAATCAGACCAACGATGCGGGTGACGTACTTTGCAGAGCGACGCGAAAACGTGTCAACGAACGTGTTATCTTCGCCAGCGACCGGTTTCAAAAGCAGTAAAAGCATCTAGCGATTTTTGAGAAATATTGTAGCACAATATAATTTTACACAACAGTCTAACACAACTGTATTTCCAAACCAGTAACGTGAGTACTCACAAACGCTGCTT
>OMMV01163019.1:0-10621 GCA_900302635.1 Chatrabus melanurus
TTCTGAATATCTTCATGCCACCACCAAGTCTCTTTGTCTTCCTTCCCCTGTCCAGATGTCACACCTAGTACCTTCCTAGCTGTCTTTCTCACCACATCTGCAGTAGTTGTCCAGCTTATTGCATGTATATTTTGCTGTACTTTATGTACAGCTCTCTAAATGCCCTTTCCTTTGCCTTTGTCACATCTCTTTTCACTTTATGTTGCATCTCCTTGTAGTCCTGTTTGGAAAGTCAGAGAGATGATGGAAGAAGTTTCATCATCTCTCTGACTTTCCCAATTCTTTTTCACCAACCTCTTTCTCCTTATGCATTCCTGGATATATTCATTCCACCACCAAGTCTCTTTGTCTTCCTTCCCCTGTCCAGATGTCACACCTAGTACCTTCCTAGCTGTCTTTCTCACCACATCTGCAGTAGTTGTACAGCTTATTGCATTTATTGGTTTTTGAGTATCTACACACACACACACAAAAAAACCAAAAAAAAAACTGTACAAGTCCTAAGATGTTACCAGTGCTGGGTACTGGGTACTTCTTGGCATGTCTATGCAAAAGTTTAGGTGTCCTAGAATTATGTTAAAGTAGTGTTTGATGTTTTTTTCACCATCAGTTTTTCAACAGAAAATTGAATTTGAGATGTCCAAACATTCCTTTGCCAACAGAAATCAGATGCAAGAAATTTTATTGTTCGTATTTGTATTTCATTATTTGATGGAAGATATAAATTAATTAAGTTGCAACAACAACAACAACTAAAACAAAGCAAAGACAATACAATGATTGTATAAAGCTTATTCAATCAAGCCATATGGCCTTATCATTTGCAAGGAGATCACCTAAAATACATGTAGTTTTATCACCTAAAAGAAACTATACATTTTAGGGGGAAAAATGGTTACATACTTTGCAGCTTTTTGTTATGTCAAATGTAATTACGCTAATGGACGTTGCGTTTTCACTGGTGTCTGTTTGCCTGTCTTAAAGCAGGATAACTCAAAAAGTTAAAGGAATATTTCAATATCATTTAAAATTTTTATTATAGTAAATATAATTTTGTTGAGGGGTGGGATGTGGTCCAGAGAAGAGCTGATTTCATTTTGGTACTGGTCCAGATGCCGATCCGGCTCCTGGTTAAATTATATATTATATATTTTGTTAAAACACACACAGGCGAAGGCAATAAGCCCACTGACAACTGCCGGTGGGCTTAAACAATGTTTTCCACATGGGGATACTTTTCATTTTAATAGTTACAAACAACAATGGAACCAGACACAATCTTGGACCTATAATTTTGGGAAGGTCCTAGGAAGTTGGTGAGTTGTAAGGTGTTGGCTTTTAATACTCCTAAGACTTACGCACAACACTGCATTTCGATGGAGTTGCTGAATATTGGAGCCGACTGTGATGTGTGACATTGGCGGTGGGATTGTTTTCTGTCATCCAGGTTTCTGTCTATTACCATCACCACCAGATATCTGATTACCATCAGAAATGGTTCTTACAAAAAAAGAAAGAAGAAATTACCCTCTTCCATATGTCAGGTTTTGAGAGACCCTATTTTAGAAGAATCCAAAGAAACGATCAAGAAATTCATCCGTTTCTCACAAGAACAATTTTAAAAATAAGGTGTCTGAGGAATACCAGGGCATTGTAACTGTATAATTAATAAATTAGAAGGGTTTTAAAAAATGCTTCTGGGTATATAAAGACCCGATGTATGCGTTAAAATGTTAAATACCCACTGTTGCGCAATATGCAAAGTGCACAATCAATCTGTCACAACCGAAGAAGAAGTAGAGGAATTTTGGGTGCCGGTTATGTTTGTGCATGCTGAGATATAAGTACAGCATGTGGCACATTAGCATTCCTAAAAGTCACGCTATAATTGGTTGCAGATTAAAGTTAATTGATTTAGCTGATAGTTTTGAAGCTCCTGAACATAATTAAGTGCAGTGTTGAGAATTCTGATATGTTGACATTTTGAGAATGAACAACCTGTAATGTGCGGGTACAACATAACGTTAACTAACATCTTAATCATGCAAATTGAAAAACAAGGCAGATTTAATTATCACCGGTCGAATCATTGGTCCTCATTAATTACATTGGGCTTATTTATTCACATTCACATATCTACTCCACTTACTTGCCAATTATGCAGGACGGTCCTCAGACCCCAACTGATATAACAAACAGTAATTCCATTCCGGCTTCATCAGGGGACGTGTGTAATAGGACTCGGAGGGGGAGCAGGGACAAATCAGCATCCAAGGTTGAAGAGCTGCATCAACTGGAAAACAGAACATCACAAATGATGACTCCACTTTATATATGTCTACTAGTGCAGTTAAGAATAATGTGAAGGATAGCATCAACATGTAGGGCCCTGACTTCCATTTGACACAAAGCAGAGCACAGCGCACGTGTCATTGCCAGCTTCGACCCAACACTGTCGTTGTTGATGTTCTTTAAATCGCAAGTTCACTTCTCATGAGTGTGTTGGTGTTAAAATGAGGTGTAGTCATGCGCAGTTTTGGAGCATTGCTATCATGAGACAGCAGAAAGTGACTATGCCATGGACCAGTGTTTCCCAATCTTGGTGCTCTGGACTCAAAGTACTGCACTTTTTTTTCCAATTGTTCCTGATCTACTCAGACCAGATCAGCTCAGTCAGGTGTGGCCACCCAATTGACAGCTGGCAACAATGGAACACGCCTGATTTGGCTCATTATATGCAGTTAGAGCAGGGAGAAATGGAAAATTCACAGTACTTTGGGTCGCAAGGACCAGGATCGGGAAACACTACCATAGACCACTGAAAACATGGTCTAAATTCGAGTGCAGCGTTGTTCTGGTATTTATGCGGTGCAATACTCAGATACACCTTAGGTGGATTCATGCACTCTGCAATTACAGTACCAGTCAAAAGTTTGGACGCACCTTCTCAATCAATGGTTTTTCTTAATTTGTATTACTTTCTACATTGTAGATTAATACTGAAGACATCAAAACTATGAAGGAACAACATATGAAATTATGTAGTAAACAAAAAAGTGTTAAATAAACCAGAATATGTTTTATATTTTAGATTCTTCAAAGTAGCCAACTTTTGCTTTGATGACGGCTTTGCACAATCTTGGCATTCTCTCAATCAGCTTCATGAGATAGTCAGTC
The DNA here is from genome assembly GCA_900302635.1 of Chatrabus melanurus. Taxonomy (NCBI): domain Eukaryota; kingdom Metazoa; phylum Chordata; class Actinopteri; order Batrachoidiformes; family Batrachoididae; genus Chatrabus; species Chatrabus melanurus. The sequence continues at coordinate 3,178 of OMMV01163019.1, forward strand.
ACCTGGAATGGTTTCCAATTAACAGGTGTGCCTTATCGAGAGTTAATTTGAGGAATTTCTTGACTTCTTAATGTGTTTGAGACCATCAGAGGTAGCAGAGGTAGGGTTGGTACGCAGTTAATAACCCTATTCAAGTACTGTTCTTATCCATATTATTGCAAGAACATAATTCCATATATGTGTTCCTTCATAGTTTTGATGTCTTCAGTATTAATCTACAATGTAGAAAGGAGTAAAAAATAAACAAAAGCCATTGAATGAGAAGGTGTGTCCAAACTTTTGACTGGTACTGTACACTCACCAAAACTTAATTGAAACCAACCATTAAACAAACTAAAAGTAAGCAACAATGGAAATATACAGAACTCCACCTTATTGCTTCACTGCTTCACCCCAGGGAGCTTTGGTGGCTCCGCTCTGCTCACGCACTGTGACACGTTGGCCGTAAATCTGTCAACTCACCAGAAAGCCATTTACTTGAGTCCACCATCTGAATAGCAAAGCACCAGGTTCCAGGTGATAACAGATGACAATGTGATTGGTTTAATTTATTTTATGCCCACAACACATCCATGTCTAATTCAGCGACTTAGTACAACTCCATTGTGCGCTGTGCATTGTTTTACACTCAGATTAAGCACCCTGTAAATAGCAAACTGTAGCTGGACACACTCCCAATGCAATTGTGCTCTGTGCTTTGGACCGTGTGCTAAAGATCGTCAAGACAGGGCCCCTGGTCCTCCTCCAAAAGTATTGGAACAATACAGCCAATATATTTGTGTTTGCTACATACTGAATTCATACGGGTTTGAGATCAAAAGATGAATTATAAGGAGAGATTTTATATCCTGACTAGCAGTGTACCCGTGTTCATAGACATTTGTGATTGCTTCGCTTTTGACAGTATGGTTGCTAGGCAACCAATGCTTTAATTGTCTTTGATTAAAGCCATCAATACCATCAAAGATAGAATTGAGTGAGATTAAAGGCAAGGAAGGAAGGATGGAAGCATTACATATTACTCTACATATTATATATCCCTTTACATATTGCATACTTCCTTACATATTACATATTACACTACATGTTATATATTACTCTACATATTACTAATTACATTACATATTACATCACACATTAAATATCACACAACTTATTATATATTACATTATAGGTGGACATACACACACCCACATGCATACATCTGACTTTTATATATGACATATACATTTACATATTAAACAACATAGAACATACAGAGTGAAACTTGCAGTCCAGACACCTCTACCAAATTGATGGAAAGGACAAAGTGTGGAGGAAAACACATCTGCTAATGATTCAAAATAAGCTCACTTTTTTTAGCTGAGGTCATGTCATGCATGGCTTCTTCTCAAACAGGGTCAACAGTCTTTACTGATGATGTAAGTCATGATAGTGACAGCAGAATGAACTCAGAAGTCTGCAAGAACATTTTGTCTGCCAATTTACTGAAATGAATCCAAATTAAGCAGGAAGAGGTTCATCTGAGAAACAAAGCCAACTGAACTCCATCAGGGGAAAAGTGTAAGGTTACACACAGACCAAGAGAAGAAGTAAGTCCTATATAGGCCCAAAGGCCATTGCTTATCCTCGGATTCCGTAGCGTGAAGAGGATAAGAGTCTACAACTCCCCCTGGATGAGTCACCAATCTATCTTCACTTCATCTGGGACAATGCAGATGAAGTGTCCCCACGGACAGGTAGGGTGGTTGGGAATCGAACCCAGGTCTAGATATTGGGAGCCCAACTCCTGTCCCACTGTTCTACCTGCTCCACAGTAACGTACTAAATGTAAAGGCAGTGTAAAACTCTTTTCCTACTGCTGTAAATTTCCCAGTTGACTGAACCAGCAGAGAATAGCTTTGTTGGCATGCATGCTGAATAAATTACACTGAATGACAACATGCTTGATCAGCAAATGTTGAGTGAGGAAATCTGAAGTATTGATTAACTGAACTAATCACTGAGCAGTATTCTGATGTTTGTTCTTCCAGCGAAGCCAAGTCAACAGCTGCTGAATAATTACAGAATATCCACAATTTTCTCATACTGTTGGGTATCAGGATTATATTGTGATGTTATTGACAGCATGCAAATTCAGCTGTCCTTTTCTATCAACGCAAATAAAAACAAATATCTGCAATGTACCTAAGACAGATGCTACACTGATTATTCACATATTAAACAAGAAGGCAACACCCACACCTCACGTTTGACACAGTTCATTCATTTTCTGAACCTGCTTATTCCAATGAAGGGTCACAGGTGGGCTGGAGCCTATCTTAGTGGTCACTGGGCGAGAGGCAGGGTGCACCTTGGACAGGCTGACACAGATTCATGCAAATTAATTCTTTGTGATTCAGAGTCACCAGAATATATGGTTCTGTGTGGCTTTGGCATTTGATTACTTCTGTCCAAAATTGAACCATTCTATATTTGACCAACATGTCACCCTTACACCATGTTTAATCCACATTGGCTCATAACTGTTTGAGTTAAACAGTTATAACCTTGAATTTGAGCTTTCAAGGTCACCCGATTTGAAAGATCATATGACTAAAAAGAAGCTGATAGGTGACTTCATCTTTGTGTTTCATAGTAACCATGTTTGTATTTTTAACCAACTCCTCAAAATAGCTATTGTAAATGAGTTTGACCTTTCAAGGTTACTCAAGGTCAAAGATCATATGACCAATAAAAGAGTGATATATGACTGACCGTTATGATATCTTACATGCGTTCTTTAAAGAATATTCCATTCACAGTCCCGTTTACGTCTTAAAAGCATAGAATGAACCATGTCCACATTACGCCCCCTACATGATGTGTGTCACAAAAGATGTCATAATATGATAATAGTGTACACATATCTACAATTCACATCAATAATCCAATGAAAATCAGATTACTCAACTCAAGCCAATTCAAGTCTGAGAGGATGCACTGATGCCACGTGTCACCGCATCCACCACACCATGGAACCACCTTGGGTCATGGATGGCAATCACCCAGGCAGACAACTGCTTAATATTGGAATATTGCTATACGTGTACAATAAGGGCCTAAATCAATTATCAGATTATGTTGATGAAGATTTCCATGTTAGCATTGAAAAATTAATCATCTAGTAAGTACACCTTCAACCAAGAAGTCCTTGTAAGTTCTTTATCTTACTCATGCCTCAATTTCCAGAAGTAAAATGCATTCATTCATTCATTCAGTTTCTGCTGGTTATCCAGGTCCAGGTCACGGTGGCAGCACATTAAGCAGCTCATCCCACACTTCCCAATCCTCAGCCAAGTTTTCCAACTCTACCTGGGGGATCCTGAGGAATTCCCAAGCCAGCTGGCAGATCTAATCCCTCCAGCGTGCCCTGGGTCTTCCCAGGGGCCTCCTCCCAGTTGGACATGAATGGAAGACCTTCCTAGAGAGATGACCAGGGGGCATCCTCACCAGATGCCTGAACCAACTCAGTTGGCTACTTTCGATGCGAAGAAGCAGTGGCTCTACTCAAAGTCCCTCCAGGATATTCGAACTTCTCATCCTGTCCCTGATTGGAAGCCTGGAAGCCCTACAGAGGAATCTTATTTCCACTGCTTGTATCTGCAATCTGGTTCTTTTGGTCACTGCCCAAAGCTCATAACTATAGGTGAGGATAGGAGCGTAAATTGACTGGTGAATTGAGAGATTCACATTCCGGCTCAGCTCTTTCTTCACCACGGCAGTCCAGTACAGATTACGGAGGACCTCAGATGCAGCACCGATCTGTCTATCAATCTCACACCCCATCTTACTCTCACTTCTGAACAAGACCCCGAGATAGATGAAGAACTCCGCTTGGGGCAGTAACTCTCCCCTGACCCAGCGGGGACAATCCACCTTTTTCCGACAGAGGACCATGGTCTCGGATTAGGAGATGCTGATCCTCATTCCAGTCACTTCACACTCAGCCTCAAACCTGCCCAGTGCAAATCGGAGTCACTGTCTGATGAAGCCAACAGAACCACATCATCCACAAAAAGCAGAGATGCAATTCTGAGGTTGCCAATCTGGACACCCTCCAATCCCTGACTGCTCCTTGAAATCCTGTCCATGAAAATCATGAACAAGACTAGTGACAAGGAGCAGCCCTGGTGGAGTCCAACACCCACTGGAAAGAGGTCTGATGAAATGCAGAGACTATGGACACAGCTCCTACTTTGGTTGTACAGAGACCAAATCATGCATGGCAGTGGCCCCGGTACCCCATACTGCTGCAGCACCTCCCACAAGGCACCTCGGGGTACCCAGTCATAGGCCTTTTTTTCAAGTCCACAAAACACATGTAGACAGGTTGAGCATACTCCTAAGCCCCCTCCAATATCCGTGTGTGGGTAAAGAGGTGGTCCACGTTCCATGAACAGGACGGAACCCGCATTGCTCCTCCTGAATATGAGGTTCGATTATCAGTCTTCATCTCCTCTCTAGCACCCTGGCACAGGCTTTCCTGATATTTTACCTGCTTCATTATTATGACAATGAATGTTTGTCAACATCAGAAATGTAGGATTAAAAGTCAATTTAGAATTGATAAACCATTTTTTTGTGCATTGATTTGATAAAGGGAGTTTTACTGTGCCAAGTTTTGAAGCATTTCATGCCAATCCTTTATGTAAATTCTCATTGAAGTCAGATTTATACATGAATAAAGTCTGATCTGCATCATGCAGTCTCTTCCATCTTGGACAGTTTTGATGCTGCATCAGCTTGAGGATACAATAGTAAAACTGATTGTGGTCTAAAAAAAAGTACTCACACATTAATCTGTGTAATCTGAGAGAGAGGTTACAGCGCTCGCATAACAGTTCTATGATCAAATGAAGACAGACATCAATAGACATTGATGGCTCTAATGAATAGAAAGAGTGCTGCAGTAATGACACTTTACCTTTAATAGTGCTCATTAAGAAGACTAGCCACTTGGTTAATGAGGATGTGAGATGAGCGTCACCATTTGTCGCTATGCCACAGACAGAGGAAGGGTCTTATGTTTTTCATTATCAATAAAAGGTTAGAAAAGTAAATCCAGAAGTGAGAATATGATTAGTTATTATGAGAAAATTTGAATCTGAAACCCATTCATTTTATACTGTTTATCTGCGGCCACACCGTGGTTGCACCAGGCTAAATAAAGTTACCTATATGTTGATCTCCCAAACCACATCCTCCAGTTGCTCCTGGTGGATCCCAAAGTTGTATTTCTAGACCAGATGGCATATGCAACCCCTTCAGTGTGTTTGGGTATGACTCCAGAGTGTCCATCCAGTTGGATGTGGCTAATAAACCTGCAAACCGATGCCTTCTGGAATCAAATTCAGTAGATGTCTGAACCACCTCACTTTGCTCATTTCAATATGAGTAAATAACAGTTCTTCTCTTAGCTCCTACTGGATGTCAAAGTTCCTCACCTAGTCTCTAAGAGTAAGCTCAACCACCCTGCAAACACATTTCGATTACTTGCACACACAATCTCAATCCTTTGGTTGCTACTCAAAGGTCATCACCATTGTAGACAGATGGAATTTAAATTAACTGGTACACTGGAAGCATCATCAGCTACTTTTTCACATGATGTCTGCAGCAGCACATGCAAAACATCCGATTCCACACCAATCAACATGTTAATCTTTTGTTTCAATTGTGATAAACACTGAGCGATACTTCATCTCTGTTGCCATCCAGGACCCGGGGCGGTTCAGTGGTGTGGTGGATTTGGCAATGCATGGCACCAGTGCATAGTCCCAGACTTAACTTGACTCACTACCAGCCTGGAAGTAGCAATCCACAGGTTTCCGACAGAGTACCATGACATCAAATTTGGAGGTGATCGTCTTTGTCTCAACTGCTTCATATTTTGCACACTGGACAGCACATTCAAAAGAAGCCCCTACAAGAATTAGCACCTTATTGTGGTGGAACCCTTCGTGCTCCCCTCTGAACTTCACAGCTGTATTATTATTATTGGGAGATTAAGCCCCTGGTAGGGTCGCCTAAAGTAAATTTGTTTAAGGCAAGAAGCCAGAGGAAAAGTGATTCCAAGACAAATCAAAACTTCTAATGTAACACTTAAGATTTATTCAAAGCAATGCAATACTTCAAGAACATTTCTCACATTGATTTTCATGTGCAGGATCACCAGAGAAGTGTTCAAGTTAATGAATAACAACAAAATTAAATTTCCGTAAGCTTGCAGTTCATTTACTTGCTGACCAATGACATTCCCGATCAATAAATCTCAGTACCTTGTACGGCTACCACGGGCATCATGTACCGCTCAAATTTTTCATGCCATAGAGTCAATCAACTGTCAGATTTCAGCCTGGGTGATTTGGTGACAGCTGTCGTGCTGTGGTTGGTTCTGGATCACGTCCAACAATTCAGAATATCCCACAGGTGCTCAATCGGGTTCAGATCCAGTGAGAATGCGGGACATTCAAGACACTGAACATTATTTTGCCTCAGATAGTCCCCACAAATCCTGGCGACATGTGTCTGGCATTATCCTGCTGCAGAGTCAGCCGGTTTCGTGTCACGAGTGGGACAACAACTGATGCCAGAATCTCATCACGGTAACGCGCTGCATTTAGGTTTCCATCGATCACAACCAGTTCTGTTTTGTGTTTGCTGCTGATTCCTGCCCAAACCATCACTGGTGGTCCACTCCAGCGGTCACGCTGCATAACGCTGCAATCAGCATAACATTCCCCTCGTCTTCACCATAGGCGCATTCTGCCATCAGCCACGCTCAACTTGAAATGTGACTCGTCTGAAAACAATACCCTGTTCCATCTGAGAGCGCTTCAGCCCAGATGCGCCCTTGTCCATACCACAAGGGCCCAGCGATGAGCAGGTGTCAACACCAATCCACAATGGGGACGTCAGTTCTGCAGGCTGGCCTTTCGTAGCCGATTGCAAACTGTTTGGCCACTGATTCGGTTCTGGTGATGACCTCTGGTCTCAGCAGCAGTGACAGTAGCAGGATGAAAATGATCACAAAGAAGTTGCAGATGGATGTGTCGGTCCTGCTGAGGTTGGTGACACGTGGTCTGGGAGCACGTGGTGCCAGTCTCATTATATCGCCTCCATAGACAGGAGATAGTGCAAACATTAACTTGGAATGTCTTTGCGACCTGTCTCTGTGACATTCCAGCAACCAGCATACCAATGGCTTAGTCCCTCTGATTTTGTCACAGCCGTGGCGTGGTCATGTGTTGTCGAAAGACAATGAAAACTGGTAATTAAGACCGGCATAGTTGTCGCTATTTATTGACCAATTTTGAGATGAGTTGAGCAATTTTCTCAACTCAACCTGTGTCGGCCACAACAACTTTAGTCGGTGCTCAATCAAGCGGAACGAGACATAACT
>OMMV01163024.1:0-10092 GCA_900302635.1 Chatrabus melanurus
AGCCGATTATCCTTATATTCTGCCGTCTGCTGCGACCCTCCAGATCCGCCACCTTGGTTCTAAGAGACTCGTTGTCGCGTTGCATGGCCGAGCATGCGGTCTCCAGTTGTTGGATGCGGTGGTCAGTGTCGGCGGCATTGTCTTCCAGAGAGGAAATTCGTTGCCCATGGTCTGCGACCTTTGTCTGCAGGGTGTCCAAAGTGGAAGTCAACGAGTCAAATGATGATTTGAAGTCCGCAGCAAGCGCAATCCTGTGTTCCTCGAGTAGCGAGCTAATCTCCGCCATGCTAACGCTAATGCTAGCGTCAGCAGACGACGTTGAAGGATGGCTTTTATCTAGTTTGCTCTTAGCTTTGGACATTTTAAGGTTGCCAGTGTGGTCGACACCAATTCCAAGACCCGCTGCAAAAGAATAGCCTGAAAAAAAGCTAGCATAAAACTGTTAAATGAAAAGTTTGGTTGTGGGAGCAAGCTACGCTCACGTCTACTCCGCTCGCCTCATCCCGGAAGTCTCCCTAATAATTAATTTTTAATCAGTGATTGAGTATCTGAATGGAAATGCCTCATATAAACGCTGACCCAAGTTAAATACGTGGATCTGATCAGAACTCCAGTCAGATCAACAAAGGTGGTTCAATCCTTTTACAGTCCATCAGATCAGAAGATATTGATGTAAGATCAGCAACCTTCGGATGGGTAAACTCCTGAAATTTCCTCAGAGAATGATTGAAGGGATGAGGGAAGTGACTACGGAGAGTTTAAGAGTTTAAAAAATATTTACATATTTTGATATCCAGGAACAAAGAAACAAGGAAAAGGTGGAAATAAAAAGTGCATAACTGCGTGGTGTGGTTCTATTGCTCTCTTTATTAAGATAAAATCTCTCGCAGACAGAATGCAATAATGTGGGTCCATTGTTGTAATAAAATTGTGGGGAACAACAGGAGCCGCTTTGTGCACGTCAAAATAACCAATCCAATTGTTTTCGGCAACACATATACAAGTGTGTATCTATCTGATAAACGGTAAGTGTGCGTTCACCGATCAGAATTATTCCACTCAGACTGGAATCCTTTATATAAACGGAGCTATTGTGTCAAAGTGTGAATGTGCGGAAGGAGTTTAAAACATGTCGTTATCGAGATCCAGACGGCGTGACCGGTCCTCCGCTGCACAGGATACCACTCCTTCAGGAGTACTGGTGCTGCTGGTGACAGTGGGGGTTGGTGCTCTTGGCCCGGGGGTGCTGTCAGCTCCAACCCCGTCTGTAGCAGTGACGGAAGCTCCTGTTCCCCCCTGACAGGCTCTCTGCTCCCCAGAGAGAGAGCAGCATTGTCACCCTCGTCCTATTAGAGGCTAATTGCTGCATTATGAGGTGGTTAGCTGAGTCACCACTGTCCCATAAAAGCTCCATCACTGATAATGTGCAGGTCGTAATACTGTCTCCGTGTTTACCACTAATATTATTTCACTTTGGCCATTTCCACATATGTTACAGGACTGTTTCTGCATTTTTATGTGTCCTTCAAATGTGCTTGTGACAGCGCATTAACCTTCTGGAGCCTGCTGTATTCCACCCTTCATTTATCTGGCTTTTTCTCTCTTATTTCCGAAAGGGAGATTTTCAGTTGTTTATGCCCCTAAACCAGCACAATTTCTGGTATCTGTTGCTGTCACTCAATAGGCTGTACAATGCAGCAGATAAAAAATAAGTTAATAAAAGTTTTAAAACAACAACAACAACACATGTGATGGAGAATTTCTTCACTTTAGTCAATAAAAATAACAAAATTAACAAAAGGATTTCAGAGTGCCATATCTGCTTGATCCTTCTCTTATTTTGACTTTTAAGAGGGTCTGCAGCGTCCTCTAGTGGATGGTTTTGCTTAACATCCATGCCAACATAAAGGATGTATGGAAGTACGTGGGCAGTGGAAGTACATTTGAAATACACGGATAGATTTACGTACATTACATACATCGGCCTTGAATGTCCAGCACATCCCACAATTCACCAGTTTTCCTTCCTTGGGCCACTTTTGGTAGGTACTGCCCACTACAGACCGGAAACATCCCACAACAGCTGCAGTTTTGGAGATGCTGTGGCCCAGTCATCCAGCCATCACAATTTGGCCCTTGTCAAAGTCACTCAAATCTTTATGCATCCCCATTTTTTTGTGCTTCCAACACAACAACTTCAAGGACAGAATGTTAACTTGCTGCCTAATATATCCCACACACTGACAGGTGCCACAGTAACAAGATAATCAATGTTATTCACTTCTCCTGCCAGTGGTCAGTGTTATGGCTGATCGGTGTATTCTGTTGTATATGTTCATGGCAGTGCTGTAGCCTTGTGAGTGTTTTTGACAAAGTTCATCATATTTTTCAAAGTTCCGTAGTGCTCTTGTTTTTGGTTCTTGTTTTAGTCCATCGATACAAATCTAACAAAACAGAAAATATACAATAAGTTTGATAAATATGATTTGAAGCGCATTATTTGGTTTTTAATTCAAATATAGCTTATCTTTCAAGGCAACACATATTTATATTTAAAAAATGATCACTGACTTGACAAATTGAGAAGATGGCAATTTATCGTAATGTCCCAGTAAAACGGGGTGACAAGAGACAAAAATTCTAAACAATTTTTTTGCCCTTAAACCAATGAGATGCTTGCTATCTAAAGTTTAGTTTTTTTTTCTTTCAAGAAAAGTAATGCAATGCTTTACAATTTTCTGGTTTGAGGGAAAAAGAAAATGATTTTCACTTTTGTCCCCTGTCACCCCATTTTACAGTACTTTTCTACAACCCCAAATCAAAAAAAGTTGGGATGATATGGAAAATGCAAATTTAAAACACAGTGATCCTTACATTGACTTTTATTTCATTGCAGACAGTATGAACACAAGATTTTTTCATGTTTTGTGTGGTCAACTTCATTTCATTTGTAAATATAGATCCATTCCTGCATTTAAGGCCTGCAACACGTTCCAAAAAAAGTTATGATGAGGACAATTTATTCTAAATATAAGGATGAAATTACCAGTTTTACAGCTAGTTTTCTTGAGACAAATCAGAGGATGGATACATGAGCATTTCCAAGTCACTGAATGTGTCTTGGACTTCATTTCCATCAATCATTAAGAAATACAAACAGTATGGTACTGTGTGGTAAATCTTGTGGAGTCGGCAGTTCTCAAAAACTGAGTGACCGTGCAAGAAGGAGACAAGTGAGGGAAGCCACCAAGGCAACTCTGAAGGAGTTATAGGCTTCCATGGCTGTGATTGGAGAAACTGTATGTGAGTAATGCAGTTTTGTCTGTTGCATCATGAGTTATACCTGCATGGTGGAGTGGCACAGAGAAGGATTTTCATATAAGAAAACACATCAAATCTAGGCTCACGTCTCCCATGTGCCTTCTGGCAAATCGTAGCTGAAATTTCACACCTTATTTTTAAGAACGGTTTTACTTTAACAATGATTTCTATGCTATTTATAGCATGACAAAGTGCCCCCACTAGTGCTTAACCCGAGAACACTATCCCTTATTTAGTACATCATGGGACTACCCATGATGTGTGTGAAAATCTCCCGATGTTAGTGTTCTAGGGTTCAACACAGTGAAGGATAGACCGTTTTGCTACTGGGGCTTTTGGGAGGTGGCTGCTTTCTGGGTGCTGTTGTTGTTTTGCAGGTGTTAAAGTTGAACTACGTGACGTACACAGTTAAATTTTAGAGAAAACTCAATAAGAAGCAATGCGTCCACCAACTTAAATGATGCACCAACTAAAAGGAAACACAATAATTGTGCGTGATTACTGACCACCCGCTGATAGGGGTGCACTGTAGGGCCCCCATTAACTTATTATCACTGTTAGTCTAGCTGTCCATGAGTCTTGAAAGCACAACTCCTCCTGGTGGATGTCAATGAAACTTCACACAATGGCAGCACACCATATGAAGATGTGCACGAAGGAAAATAATGTACCGTCAAATGTAATGGCATCTGTATTTCAGACTGGCATCACTCTTTTCACCCTGTGTCAAGAAAAACAGTTCAATTGTTTCTGAGTGATCTCATGACAACCAACAAACGTGTGTTAAGAGCTCACCTGCTGTGGACTTGATGGAGATAATAACTTCACTTTACCACCGCAGAACTTTCAAATTTTTTCAAAGCAACATTCCTGACAAACACTCCAGCCGATCACTCATAACCTGACAAACGCCGTTTCCAGCCTCCTTCTGATGCACTTTTTCAGTTTTCCTTCCTCGGTCTCTTTCTCGTGACAGAAGAGAAGAAGTGACATGACTGAACAGTGGCTGTCAGCATTCTGAAGGATGCTCACGGTGAGAGGTCTAATTCTCAAGACAGCTTACGTCATCGTCTTCATCTCTGTAAGCAAAGTGTGAGGCTACGAATAGACAGAAGTTTCTGATACTGTTAGTAAATTGGGATTTTCCTGGAAAACTGTTCAGACTGCAGATAGCTTGCTTCAAACAACGTCCTTTCGTGTATTACATATTTTACTTGGCTGTATTACTGTTGGCTTGCACTGTCTTTGTTGTGTTGGCACATCAGTGGGGTTTTGTGTTGTAACTGGTTCAGGCCCAGAGGACATCAGCGCTCTGAATGTCGCTGTGATGGATCTGAATGTCAGAGGATCTGTTTGCTCCAATGAAAATCTCACTGATTCAGAGCTGGGTTATTGCGACGTAAAAGGCGATCACACCGATAAAGTTACTGTTGAAGGATATGTTGGTCCAAGAGACTTGACGCATTTGGTGTGATGGTAGATAAATGAAAACTTTCAGTGTGCACAGATTACCTTTCTGTATTGAGCAAAAGATTTAAAAAAAAATACAAGGAAAAAACTCAGACAAAGGTAGTATTTGGAGGTATTTCTGCAGAATTGTTAGGCATGTCGGGCAGCATGGTGACACAGTGGTTAAGGCGCAGTCACACTATGACGATTTGGGTCAGCAACTGGTGAACGAGATGAAAGCGAGAGAAAAGGAGAGAAACGTGGCCACACGTCGGTGAAAATCACATTCCTGGAGTTTGGTAGCGGATCTGAAACGCATCACAGCCTTTCACAACGTGTTTGTAGCAGAGGCAGCCGTTATCCAGCGCTCCATTATAACAAGCGTGACTGTTGCCAATATGGAAACGTTTGGGAGAGGGGTTCGACACACCGCTGTCCAGTGATTCTGAGCAGGTGAACCAACACCCACACGTTAGCCAGCGAACACGATCGCACCAGTAACTCAGGCTTTTGGAGGCTGTTCACACTGGTATCTCTGGCTAGTGAGGGTTAGGGCGTGCAACGTTCGCGTAGCGACAGTCTACGGTCTGCAGTGGTCTTCTACTTAGCCACAGGTACGTCTGCAATTTTCAACATGTTGAAAACTCTGGACGCAGTCCCCGTTCATCAGCGAACACCGCGGAACGCCGCTGAAGGCTGGTACAGGCTACTGGAGGTTACTGATCACCAACATGTGCAAATACGTTGGCCCAAATGCCAAGGTGTGACTGCACCTTGTACTCATGCCTCACAACAAGAAGGTCCTGGGTTCCAGCCCACCAATGCTTAGTTCCATGTGGAGTTCTCCCCATGTGTGCATGGGTTTCCTGTGGGATACTCTGGTTTCCATCTGCCATCAAAAACACACACATTAGCTTCTTTCTCCTTGTAGATCTGGAGCTGCATCATGAAGGGGGTAAAATTTGTCCCAAATCAATATCCTGGTTCCATACTGGATTGGGTGAGGCAGAGACGGACAATCTGCTATCGTGGCCCTGAATGCACGGGAACAGCCGAAAGAAAACTTTTTTTTTTTTTAAGAATATGAATTCTTAACTTTGGTATGATGTTATTTTTGGTTCCAAACTCTGGGTTCAGGATACGACTTTTTGAGGTTGCACATAGATTAACAGAATAGGAAAATAGAGACACTTTTACATTTTTTTGGTGTTACCATAATGGCTTTTGTATTCGTTGCTTTGTTGAGATGATTAGGCAAATTAAACAACGTATTTATTGACATGAAATTTACAGAAAACACTCGGAATACATGCACTCTAACTTTGGAGATCTAGATTTTTAAAAAAAAACACTGCCAGGACATTAAAAGTGGGGATGTCATGATCAGATTTTTTTGCTCCCAATCCCGATCCTAGTGATTTTGTATTGATTATTTGCCGATACTGACTCTCGATCCGATACTTGTATTTTCCTTGATATTACACTTGCACAGAGCAGAATGCAAGCACATTAAAGTTAATCCATTATATATGCCTGTCACTTTAACAGCTCTGCCATGCATTAAGAAAAAAGCACCTTCAATCCCAGCTGCTTCTTAATGTTTGTATTCATTTATTTATTTATTTTTTAAAATAAGTAAACAGAATTTTTTGATATGGTTCATCAATTTCACTTAGTGCAGAATTATAGCAGTGAAACTGGGACACTCGGAGTAACAGTGATTGAATGAATTTTAGTTGTTAAAAATACATTCATTCTCATTCTTCTTCTTCTTCTTATTATTATTATTATTATTATATGTAAAAAAATGTCTTTAAAATGTGTTCAACAGTGGACCTTTACTCTAACGGGGGATGGGGTGGCCCTTTTGACCCCTCGCCTCTCTGGCTACATGCCTGTACTGTCTCTCTATAAACAGGAAGAAAACACCACAACGATGAGAAAAACTTTTTTTTTTTTTGTGGAAATCACTACCTATCACTATAGGTAGTGATAGGTATATCACTATACCTATACCTAATCACTATATTACATGCGCCATCTGTCAGAAACAGACTTGGTGCATATTTGAAGCGAAGGAGATTGAACGTGTTTAAAACTGACACCATGGCAGCACCAACATTTGAGTGTTTTGGAAAAACCTAGTAAGTCAATTTAAAAAAAAATTGAGTTAAGACCATTTTTAGACTTCCTAGGTTTCACCTTATCTTATGACACAAGAAAACATTTATGGTTTCACAGATATTGAAGTGGCAGGACCTAGTAAGTTCTGAGAACTGATTCACTTATTCAGCCAAAACCTATGAACTTTGGTCGACTTTTTGAAGACAAAGTTCGATATTCTGACATTTCCAGAAGCAATGGAGGGACCCAGAGGTATTAGTGAAGCAAAAAAAAGCAAAACATCGTGAAACTGATGGCGTGTTTTTTGCTGTTTCCTCTACTTTACTGTTTTCGCACTTACTAGGTTTTTCTAAAACGCTCAAGAACAGGATAAGGACTGCTGAAATCATTTTAGCACTTTGAAGAAGGGCAGACACATTTGTGTAATTTGCAAATCAGAAACGAAGTATATTTTGATTTTGTGCATTTCTTTTCCATAATGCATTCACATTAAAATGTATCCCAAAAGGGTCGAGCAATGTTAAGTATTTAAAAAGTTCTGAGTGCAGAGCTGCAGTCTTTTTTAACCACATTAAACACCATGTGGGCGATGCGGACTCGATATCTTCAAAGACTTTGTGTATGAAGGTGAAACTCGGTACACAAGGTAACCTCACTGAGACCTCGGACAAGTTCAGTGTTGGGTGCATTTCGACTCTAATTGTGGCCACCAGTGGGCTGAGTATGTGAAACCTTGTGTACACAATATCTTGTCAAACGCTTTGCGCATCAAGGTGAAACTTGATACACAAGGTGACCTCACTAAAATCTTGGACAAGTTCAACATTCGGCATGTTTCAAATCTAATTGTGGCCACCAGAGGCAGAGTCTTGGAAACATTGTGTGTGTGATATCTTGACAAACACTTTGTATATCAAGGTGAAACTTGGTACATTAGGTCATCTTACTAAGACCTCGGACAAGTTTGACCCTGGGTGCATTTCAATTTTCACCTTGGCCACCAGGGGGCAGACTCTCTGAACCTAGTTCATGTGAGAACTAAGCGCTTCATGGATCATGATAAGACATGCTCCTGTAGATTTTACCTTTGCACAAGTTTGAGGTTTGGCTCGAAGATGCATGTGAGGTTCAGCATTGCCGTGTTTTCATTTCATTTTGGCCAAATGATTTAATATATTTTTCGTAACTCCTGTAACAAACCAACATGGTAACAGATTACCATATTGACGTAAAACCAGCAGTTTGCAATCAAACCTAAAAATTGTGTTTTCTCACAGGCATGTAGCAGGTTTGCAAACTCACAAGAGACTCTCAGAGAGCTTCAGTCCCCACAGCCTGCAAAGCACCTCGACTGGAAAGCATACGACTGCACATTGGTCATGAAGGAGCAGAGCTGCAGAGGCTATTGTTGACCCGTAGTTGATGCCGGTTCTACAGGACGGTCACCAGAAGCAGCACAATGGAACGCAGTCTGAATTTTAAAGTTCTTTTTTATTTTTAGTAGTGTACTCACGTCTCACCTCTGGCTCAGTGTGTCTCTCTGTCCCTTTTTTGTTTCACCTATTTTATTTTTAGTGAGTGACCTTAATAATAATAATCAAGTTGATATGCCTGATTTTTGGCTAATTCTGGCTAAAGAAAAGCATTTGACACAGTCAGACAAACCGCTGTCCCATCAGAAGTGTGAACTGTTGTGACAAAAATAGTTCAGCAGAAAAATAGGGCAGCAAAAAGCTGAGCAGAGAAAAGATTTGATTGCAAGTGGAATAACTTGGTCGTGGTGTAACCTGACTGATGAAGATAAACTAGCTGTTTGATCCACGCAGCATAATTTACAGCATCGACTGCACCTTTTTCTGCGATTTCTGATCGCCTCCCAGCTACTGCTTTCCTTTGCCTGTCGTTATTTACTGGTGTTAAATTTAAAACAGTGCAGAGTAGGTTAAAGGGTAAACGCTCAATTATTATGTGATTAATCTTCACATTAACTATCATCTTGGTGATGGCACTCCACATTTGGAGGCATGAGTTGATGTATTTCTTGCTCGACATTATTCCGGCACTCCCACTGGGACATTTGAACTCCATTTTTGGTGTGGAAGGAATATCGTGGAATAACTATCTAACCAGTCACTATGAGCCTCATGCAAGAGCCACTCCTCCAAACAGATTTGTTCAGAAATGGAGTGTGCATGTGATTTAAGAGAATTTACCGCATTCACCCATTTTCACATATTTTGAGCCTTTTCATCGGTACGAGCAAACTCTATGAATAGTTGGAGTTGTGTGCAAATATCTGCTGTCATCCAATTCTGTGTTTTCAGTAAATGATTGTATATTTCATTACTTTGAAGTAGTTGTAGTTTGAAAATCACACATAATTTCATTCATTCATTTATTTTCTATACCAGCGAATTCCAATTAAGGGCCACGGGGGGCTGGAGCCTATCCCGGCGGTCACTGGCTGAGAGGCGGGGTACACCCTGGACAGGCTGCCAGGCCATCGCAGGGCCAGATATAGACAGAAAAACACACCCCCACATAAATTACACGTCATAATTAATTTCACTTTTTTTCAGTTCAGTTCAGTTTATTCACAAAAAACAATTAAAATACAAATACAGTCATGATTTCTAGTATAAATATACATATGTGAAATGGGACTCCCCAATAAGCTATCCCAAGCTTGTAAGGAAGTGTGAAGTTGATTCCTAGTTCCGAGTTCCTAGTTCCGTTTAGTAAAATGGAACTTGGGACCAGATCCTAGTTCCGTTTTAAAGTCAGACCTTAAACGGAACTTGGATCCGGTTCCTAGTTCCATCTTAGAAACTAGGAACCAGATCCTAGTTCTGTTTTAGAGTCAGGCCTTAAATGGAACTCGGATCCGGATCCAGTTTCTAGTTCCGTTTTAGAGACCATACGTTTTTTTTTATCCCCTCAATTCAGGTGGTGTTTCTTTGTGATGTAGCAATTGTCACATTGCATATCAGGGTTTGTTTGTTTTTTTGGTGTGATTTTGGAATACAGCTGTAATCTTGGGCCATTGAGAAAGTGTGTGTGTGTGTGTGGACGGTGGGACTTATAATAATCTGAGGTAAAATTAGAGCATGAGGGGGGATTTAGTAATAAATGATGCTTAAATCAGGAGAATATCTGTGAAAACCCTCATAGAATTGTGGGACTTTGGAGAATGTTGAA
>OMMV01163033.1:0-11469 GCA_900302635.1 Chatrabus melanurus
TGGGACCTTTAAGGTCCATTCTGTTCCAATATTTTTTGTTGTTTATGACTTTTTTGTTGTAAATATAACATAAATATAATTTTTGTTATAAACATGTCTAAAAGTCCATGATTTTTCAGATGATAACTGGCTTCATGGATGTGACTCATGCTTATACTGTCGTGCTTGATCTCGAGATCTTGGATTTCCAAAATCATGCATGCGATCTGAAGATCACAAAGCAACACCTGGCGAATGTAAGTCACCAGTCATCAGGGCAACTCATCACAGGTTAAATTCAAGTAGTATTATAGTCTGCTTAAAAATAAGTTCGAACACATATTTTCAGGAATATTTCTGTAAATTCTGAATGGATTTGTAATATATTTACTGCGCATAAAGAATTATAAATCACTTTTGAAATAAATCAGTATTTGGCCATAAAATCAGCCATTTATGAAATTTTGATAAAAAATGCCTAGCCTGATCTAGTAATAATGACTTATTTAAGCCAAACAAAATATTAACAGCATGTATTAACTTCTATATAGCACTATTCACGTGAGCATGATCTATTAATAATTAATAATATTTAAGCCAACTAACCCGTAGAATAGTGTGCACAACAATGCTAGTATTATCTAGTTACAAAAACAGGGTTTTTAGATTTAAAAGTGTATATTTCTCGCTAACTTTTACAAAATATAAGAGAAAAAATGCCAAACAGATTTATACAGAAATACAGCTGTGGGGGAGCGTATTCCGCCATCTTGGATTATTTTTTCAATCCGAACAACCAACATGCATCACTCTGCCTTCACTCGGATTGGTTGTCGTCGTGTCGGCATCCTTTAGATGTATGACGTGATTTTTTATTGTGCTTAGCAGAATATTTATATGATAGAACCTATAACATGTCAAAACATTATTAATCTTTATTAATTGTACTTCCTGATGCCCTTTGTCCCGGTAATAACACCAACGAAAATGAACACAACGTTTCTAATATGTATAAGCAAAGCTTAGAACGAGCTCAGCACGGTTTAGTAACATTACATTTACTATTTTAATAGCCAGTAAATTTGATGGAAGAACAATCGGTAATAATTTACTATAAAAAAATATCCACCACATTCTAATAAGAGCAACCTTCTGATTTTTGGACCCACCCTCATTTTTGGACCTATGGCGGTTTTTCTGGTCGCACATTGCAACAAAACAGTAATCAGCAAGGTGAGCGATTATCATATCACCCACCTTCACTGATTTTGTCACAAACTCAGGGAAAATCTGCAGCACAACTAAAGATGACTTTTTGCTGTTATAAAAAAATAGTTAATCTGGTTGGTAGCAGGTCTTGAAAATAATATTTACAAAGGAAGAGTAGTCGAAGACCCAATTCCTGAATAACACAACTGATCAGCAAGGTTAGCGAAGAAATCATTGTAGACAGCCACATGAGACGGTGAGCAGCTGCTTATGGCAACAGGATGTAGACGAGTTTCTGCTCGCTTGTGATTCACTCACAACCATTGCTTCTGGTTTGCTTCTGGGTTGACCATGAAATCTGAGTTGCATAGTGTATGGATTTCATTCATTTTACACAAGTGTTGTATTTGCCGTTTTAATAATAATAATAATCATACGAGTGAAGCACATATAAGGTTCAACATTTTTTATAACAACTAGACTCGTAAAGCAGTATCCTGCAACATTCTCTAGACCTGACCTGACATCAACGAAAGAGAAATTTATACAGGTTCTCCCGTTAACTACTTAGACTGTGGCAGCCCGCCACAGTCTCATAATGATCCAACAATTCTCGTACACTTCTCATTTCTTATAATAGCAAAATGTCACTCAGCAGCACCAGCAGATTGATAAAGCATCAAACAAAACAGTAACATCAAAAACTACTGTTGAAGGGGCACCAGACTCCCCCTCACAATGTGCATCCTTTATCATTTCCACACTCCAAATATGTACAGAAGTTATTTCCATGACTGTTTTGGGGTAAAAGCTTAATTTTTTTCTCCTACAAAGTCATACAGGGCAATGACAATGTGTACTCCTCATCAGTAAAATATTTTTTAATCTTTCTTATCTATACAACCAACATGATTGTGAGTAAATTACTACAAGAGGGCAAAAGTGTTTACAAGGACACACATTTTTTCATAGTTCCAGCCTCATACTTTAGTGCTCAAAGTGAACCAGACTGATGTATTTAACATTAAAATGTGCAACATTATCTTCTGGGGAAGCATGACCCCGGACCCACAGAGTGTCAGAGGTCCACCCACCATCGTCTCACAAAGTCCTGCAGGAAACACTGTACTGACTTACAAACACACGTTCTGAAATGATTTATTAAATAATCATAAAATAATAACAATGCATACATTGCTGTATGTGTGTGTGGTAGTAACTAGGTACATTTGCTTAAGTACTGTACTTAAGTATACATTTGAGGTACTTGTACTTTACTTGAGTATTTCCATTTGTGTTACTTCATGCTTCCAGGGGCAAATGTTGTACTTTTTACTCTAGTACATTTATCTGACAGACTTAGTTATTACTTAGTGTGTAGATTCAGAATAACAACACAAAATATAGTCAATACATACATTATATTATTATATCAATGAGGCTTTACTGATCCATAGGGAAATACACAACGTACCCAACTTTTGAAAAGTAATATCTAAAATATATATATTTATTAACATTTTCTCCACATTTACAAGCTGCTACATTAAAGTGACGAACACATTAATGCATCAATAACTATAATCAGGTCAGCTCTGGGAGTACGCGTGCCGCATCCACCACGCGATGGACCCACCTTGGGTCATCAACCACCCTGGTGGACATCTGATCCATCCCCACCCCTCAAAAGTAACCATATATCTGTTGCAGCCAGCGGAAACGTGGGTCTACCCTTGGCCTTCTCCAGCTGCTGGGGTCCTCAACCCTGCCCAGAGAAACCTGCCACATGGCCAAAATGTGGTATCTGACTTTCCCAAATGATACTCCCCATCTGAGGCTCTCTAAGTAATGACTCGTTTGGCATAAAGTCATTCCACCGGTACCCAAGGATCCTCCGAAGAGACCTAATAGAACCAGGACCCTGAAGACTTGGACCTTAATTCTGCTGCCGAGGTATCGGAATCAACAAACACCTCTATATCCAGTGTCAGTCTGTCTTGATCTCAAAGACTGAGGGCCGAGAGACATGAACGTCACTGCCAAGATAAGTGAACATATCTACAGGTTCAACACTTTCATACAGATAAACTTTATTTAAATTAACTGTATGTTTTATGATACAGTTTTGGCTTTTGGATACCAGGTTTGAACCGACACAGTACATAAGGATTCAATCTTAAGACTAACACCTTTACCGCTCGGCGATCCTGATATGCAGATATACTTGTGATGGCTGAGTCCAGGATTACAATCCAGTATATATATTGTTCTGAAACGGGCCGGTCTGTGCACGATATCTATTTCCTTTCTATATACATGTTGATGCAAATAGTTTTGGATTTTCACTTCAGTAACATTTTCAATTCAGGGCTTTTACTTGTATTAGATTTTTTTTTACAGTGTGATATTACTACTTGTACTTAAGAAAAAGGATTTGAGTCCTTCTTCCACCAATGTGTGTGTGCCACTGTCCCTCATGAATATTTTGGAAAGAGGACAACACCGACAAATCCTGCCAAGGTTCTTATTTTGAATGAACATTCCAGGTAAATTTGTTTAAATTTTTCCAATCATCCCTCAGACCAATTTATTTTTCTCGTGCAGGAGGAGAAATGTGCATCACTCCCACATCTGTGCACTCCACATGCTGATATGTGTTCAGAGTTTAAGTCCCCGTGGCACTGATGTGGTTTTTAAACAGCCACTTGTTTTGTTTTGAACTGTTACCCCTTTGAGATTTGTGAATGAGACGAATTGTTCTCATTTCCCAGAGTGTGTCTTCTCATCTTAAATGTGTTTATTTGGAGGATGCTGAATGTTGGATGGGAGAAAGCCTCTGCTTGTGAGAAAAGGACAGTTTGCCACAGATCACAAAGACACAGAGATCACAAAGACAAGTGTGGTTCACAGTTACACTAATCCATGTGTTCAAAGAGACAACTTCAACAGTTTTCTATGACAAACAGCCCTGGTGCTATGATGTTAAAGTGCGGCTGGTGGACGTGGCGGGAAGCTGTGTAGACACACATTCCTCGTCCTAATTGAGGTTCAGCTCAGACTCCAACTCGACAAGCAATTATAGCATCGACGGCTGCTCCCCGTGCTGCAGGCAGTGTACCTGAGCCCTCCTTCATATTCCTCAGCAGGCACTTTCTAACCTGTGCGTTCTGGAAATGTGTTTGGTAACATGAAATATTCATTTTCACGCCTGCTCTCCGGCAATGTGCATATTTACCAGATGTTTGATGATACCTGTAACTGGTTCAGCAGAGAGATACAGGGATGCTGGAGATGATGCCCTCCATGTAGTTTCGGATGGGGGATGGAGAGGTGGCGCTGAATATAAAGATAAGAGGTGCTGATCATTAAGAATCAAAATGTACCTCCACCAAACTGGAAATGGGTGGAAGCAGATCTACTGAAGCGATTTTCACAAAACACGGTTTGGTCTGGTCTTGAACAGAAACTGCTGAATTCAAGAACTAATCCCATTAGTGAGCTTGAAGAAGGAATATGCTAAAATATTTTTTTTTTCTTCAATGTACATCATTTGCTGTGCACGCTAACGGAATGTTTGTAGCTTTGATCCTCTTCAGTCGACAAATGAGCTCCAGTGTGGCCTGTTGAATCATTATGTTGCTGGATTTGGTGACTCTTTGTGGGTGAACCTGACCTTATTTTTTTACAGAGAATGTCAGTGCTTTGTGTGCTGTCACGCTCCCTCGTTGGTCTCTCAGTGTCAGTTTCAGGTACGGTGCACTCGGGGTTTGTGTTCAGCCCAAACTTACAGCGCATCAGTGGCACTCTGGCTGCAGTCTGGTTCCACTGTGGACTTGCAGCTGATGCGTTGTGGAAGTGGAACAGCAGCAGGCAGATTTGTCTGGTTCTTTTTTTTTTGAAGCGACGTCTCTCCTGCTGGTGCGCTCCTGCACACAGAACATGACTTGTCTCTTTGTCTCCACCTGGTTTCTGTCCAATCAGTAATGTTTTTATAATGTTCAATGATTGAGGAAAATGAAAACAGATGCTACATAAATAAGTATATTAATAATAATTAAACTGCAACCAGTCCTGGATAAATCATTTATTTCACTCAAACGATGACTCATTTCAGTCAAAATCACAATTTCAAACAGCAGACTGCAGGAGCTGCAGCTCGAATGATGCTCTAATGCTCATTATTATCACTTACTAGGGCGTTCCCTCGTGCTCTGGAACAGCTCACAGCCTTCGGCAAGCCTCGGGATGCTCATGAAATGGTGGGCTGCTAACCACAGATCGAGGGCCAATAATCAACCACAGTAATTTAATCACAGTAATTTTATTAATTAGGTTTTAAAATATCTACCTTGATTTTTGTTTTCAAAGCTGCATTTTTTTTGCTTGGATTTCTGTCAGTTTGTTTGCTTAATAATGAAACAAAGTCATTCCATAGAAACACTGAGATCTATTTTCCACCCGACATCCTCTTGTCATGCTCTACATCATGACACCACTTCCTCTCATGTAGGTGTGTTAGTCTAAAAATGAGGTGTGGTCGGGTGCAAAGTTGGTGTGTTGAAATCTTCGGTCACAAGAAAGGATTTGCACCTTAGACCACCTCTAACCAGTCATCCTCACCTAAAGCAGCTGCACAAACCATGTAGGGGTGGGCGGTATAAACGGTAGATGCTATAAACAATATAAATTTGCCCAGCGGTAGGGATTTTGATTATCCGCAGTAGCTGGTGGTGTAATAGCTCATACTTGATCCCACAGTTCAGCACGCACAGGGACTGCAGATTAATTGCAAAGTTTACATAATAGTGTGATTTGGTGTCATGGCGACTTGTTTTTAAAGCGATAACTGCGTTAATTTCGATGCGTTGCGGTGAAATCACAGTGTGAATGGATGGAACGCAGCCTGTTAAAAACAGCCTCGTGCTCCGCTACAGACAGCGTGCTGCAGGCTCAGCGCACTTCTGCGTCCAAAGATGGACAGAATCTCTCAGAACATCAGCAGTTTAGGACAAAGTGTCCGTCGCCTCTTCCATGTGTAGTCGTGAGCTCAGCGAACCGAGCGCCGCCCTCAAAGCGCGAGCGCAGCCAATGTGGATGAACGTCCAGAGCTCCAGAAAATAACGAGTATTCCCGACTTTTTCCGAGCGTCTGCTCAGTAGAAACACTCATCTGAGGAATGTTTTGCACTAAAGAGTGATTTTTTTTTTTTAACATTACATTGTTATAGAGAAACAAATCTACTGTTACACTGTTTGGCAGTTTCTTGAAAGGTTTTGTATTTTTTTTTTTCAATTGCGTTTTGGCACAATAAATGTTCTTAGAATGCCATTCTATACTATTTGAAATTTCTTAACAGTTAAGAATACAACTTCCTGCTGCAATGAATTTGCTGTGGGAGTATGTTTCCCAGTCAGAAACACTTATATTGAAATTTATAAACCAAACAATATATACCGTTAGCATTCTATGCTTCAGATTATACCACAGTATGAATTTTTGGCCGTACTGTTTAGCCCTAAATGCATCCCCAGTCAGTCGAGCCTGAATAAAGTAAAAGCTAAGTGAATTTGATGGGCTATCACAATAATGTTCAAATGTTATCAACCATAAAAATGTATGCATGTCAAAAATAATGCATTTGTATGAAGGTCTCACACACACAAAGTTTGAAGTATATGTTGGTTTATAGGTGAAAAGCTTCAGCCAAACCTGAGTAAGACTCCATTATATTCAGGAAGAATTATGAAACACAGTTTTACGTTTGGAGGTTGCCAGACCTTGGCGGAGGTACGGACTTCGGTGAGTGCTGTCCTCATTTCTCATGCCTCACTGGGACCACGGGGTGAACGTGATCAATGCGGTCTTCAGCTGCACGCACAGTTAATCACTGAAGGACAAACCTGCAGTGAGGTCAGCCTTATCTCGGGTGTTCAGTGCTTCTTTTCCAGCGGGAGGCTGCATGAGAGGTCAGTTGCCAGCACCGTACACGTCTGTGCCTGAAGGTTGGATTCTTCCTGCCGGTGCTCTCCGTGGCGCTGA
The DNA here is from genome assembly GCA_900302635.1 of Chatrabus melanurus. Lineage (NCBI taxonomy): Eukaryota > Metazoa > Chordata > Actinopteri > Batrachoidiformes > Batrachoididae > Chatrabus > Chatrabus melanurus. The sequence continues at coordinate 7,228 of OMMV01163033.1, forward strand.
GGCTGTTTTCTCACACGGTCAACAGTTTTTCCAGCCACTTTGCTGTTTACTGCAAGCAATTCATAGCAGCTCGTTCTTCCTTCAGGATTCATTGTTAAATGTCTGAGAAACAACATTTCCACACGTGCTTGTCTTCTTATCCCTCCAGGCTGTTTGTCGATGTGCTTTTATGGGACAGAGCAGCCAACAGGCTGTGATCTGTGCTTTTATTCTGCCTCGTATTGCTTTCATCATTATATTTTTTTATGTGTAGATAAGCAACATGATTATGCTCACATGAAAGCCATAACCAATAAAAGAAACCCAAACGGAGATGTTTTATCACTGTAATTCTAATCCCATTGTGGACTGGCGCCGGCTTCAAACTCATTATCTAATCTTACTGTCCTGACTCCAGCATGAATCTTCAGATTTACAATGTCAAAATTCAAAGTTTATGCTAAAGGTTGTGACACACACAACAGCATAACCATCAGAACCTCTGAGGAACAGTAACCGTGACAGCAAAGCCTCACAGAGCAAAAAGTTATTGCCCCGAAGTCGCTCGGCTGCAAGGATGATTTCCATTTCAAATGTGGGCTTGAATCGGATAACTCATGCATACAGCGGTACAACGAACAAAGAGCCTCAAATAAAAGTGACAAATGCAGAGAATAGAACAGAGCGGCGCGGTGCCATTGGCTTTGTGTCCCATGAAGGGTATTGTGTGTGGATGCATGGATAAGGTTAGAAGAGCACCCTTGGGACCCAGATGTGAAGGGCAGCGAGGAAGAGGGAGGACACGTGTGACAGGCAGCGGACACAGAGGGTGTACAGGACAGGACTCAGTTCATCCTCTGATACTCTGGTTGATATCAATAACAATATAATAATACGACACAATATCAACATACGACGGTGAGGAAACGCACAGACAAACTCTTACCTTTAACCCGTAAATCCAGATCAGCCCGGGAGGGCGCACAGCACCCTGTAAGTCGTGTTCCTGATAGTTCATAATTCTTATGTTTTCAACAAAATGGCAATATATGGAAATTGATGGAAAGCGTGCTGTCTCTGGATCAAATGAGCCCCAGCAACACATACGACCCCGCAACCCCCCAACAATTAAGTACAAACAAAAGAAAGCCTTCTGTCTAAACTGCAGCTTCATTACTTCCCAATAACGTCACTACAGTCAGTAGTTTTCTCTCAGTTGGTACAAAGTAATATCAGCACACCACAGCCTATGTTGATACATTTTACTGGGCTGCTCTCCGATACATGCTGAAAATTTGCGGGATCCCCAACAAATTGCTGTATCTTCTAGCCAGCCAATACACAGGTACTGCGAGTGCTGTGCGGAGGGGAGGCAGAATGTCTGACTTCTGGCATTCATCAGTGATGTTTTCTGGCTCCTACACTGTTCAGTGCTTGCAAGGACTGGGTGTTGGGTAGGGTTGTGGAGACCAGCAGCTGAGGTGCCTTTGTTGATGAGGAAAGATTTACGTATTTTTCCTTTTTTCTCCCCTTGTCTGTATATATCACTAGTGTGAGACACAACAGGCTCATACCATGAAGAATATAGACAATAATAATATTGTAGCAGCGATTTGCTGCCCCCATTTTTTCCATGAGTTAAGGGGTTAACACACAGAAGAGCATCACACAAACAGCGACAGTGACAAACAGTGACATATAACAACAACAAGGACGCCTTCAAAGACAGCATGGAAAAACCAAAACAGTACAAAAAAACCATGCTTAATAAAGGAGGTGCTCACGATGATACAAGCGGTAATCGTAGAAATATGCAGAGTTTTACATAAGTTAATGAGTATATTGAGAAAGCGTGAATTGCACGAATGTGCATGTGTGTATGTGTGAGGGAAAGCTATAAATCTATGTGCAGAGTGTAACAGGTGGAATGAGGTGTGTGATAACATGAATGATTGTGATGAGTTGCATCAGTGTCACCTAGTCCCCCAAACTGCAGGCACGGAAAGGTTTACAGACCTTGACTTTACGGACGATCTTGTGATCTTTGTGGAACTAGTGCACACCCTGATTGCAGCATTTAAGAAGCTGAGTGAAGAGTTGGAGTGTCTAGGTTTGCCGTGGTCCAAGATCCAGGCTTTCAGTGACATCCTGGGCTCAGCCATCAGAAGTGTATCTGTATGCGGTGAAAGTTGGTGAACTTGTCGATGCATTCACTTATCATTGCAGGAACATTCATGTCTCTGGGTCCTGAGCCTTTGAGATCGAGAAATGCCTGGAAAGAAGGAGTCATGAGGTCAATGGACAGAGGTGTTTGGCGATGTGGAGATCCAGGTCTTTAAGGACCTGATGCTTTGTGTCTTATTGTGTGGTTGTGAGACTGGAACACTAACCAGTGACCTCAGGATGGAGGATCCTTGGGTTCCAATATAATTACTTTGTGTCAAGTGAGTGGTTACTAAGGCACACTCAGATGAGGTGTACCACTTACATTGTGAGGGAATGTCAGCAACAACATTTTGGCCATATGGTGTGTGTCTGTGGGTATGATCCAGCACACAGGTGCCACAGTGTTGACGGCCCCAGCGGCTGGAGAATCCAAAGCATTGCCCACGTTTCACCTGGCTGTGGCAGATGGGAACATGCCAGAGACTCTGCATTCAGTTCACACAACACTCACAGTGCCTATGTATAGGCTGGCTATGATGGCCACCAATTTATTTGGAACCCTGCAAAATTCTCACGATGTCCCAAAATGCAGCCTGATCAACTGACTCAGACACTGTGAAAATCTACTTAGGCCACAAAGAAGCACTGCCAATTGTTATACTTGTGTTCAATAAGTACTCACGGAGCTACGATGCTGTGAAGTTTTTCCCCCCTTGAGTTTTTAAACATGATAATTTTTTATCACATCACAATTTAAAAGAAGAATTCAGGTTTCTTTATATTAAGATTTCTATAATCATGCCCTTTAAATGATAGTGAAAACAAATCTTTATAACATAAAGAAGTCCCATACATAGAGCTGGTACTTATCCACTAGATACCTATGCATCACACATTGCTTCTGCAGCCAACGCCGGTACCCATTGACAGCTGGGTGAGCTGGGACAAGGGAGATGAAGTCTCTTGTCCGAGGACACAGACAGGTAGCCCGTGCATGCACCTGGAATGGAACAAGTTAAGTCTGGGAGCATGCGATGGTGTGGCACATCCCTGCATCTACCACACCATGGAACTGGCTTGGGTCCTGGATGGCAACCACCCAGGCAGACCACCAGCCCATCCCTGCCTCTCAAAAGTAACCGTCTATTTACCACAGCCAGGTGAAGCGTGGGCGTCCCCCTTGGCCTTCTCCATCCACTGCGGTCCACTTATGTGCTGGATGGTGCACAGAGGAACGTGCCACATGGCCAAAATGTCATAACTGACATTCCCTCACAATACAAGCAGTACACTTCATCTGAGTCTTCCTAAGTAAGTGCCTGTTTGACAGAAAGTCCTTCCCAAGGTACCCAAGGATCCTCCAAAGAGACCTGGTACCAAAGACATCCAGTTGTTAGGTCAGTGATTAGCAAAAAGACAGGAAGCACCAGGACCCTAAAGACTTGGACTTTCATTCTCCTGCAAAGATATCGGCATCGCCAAACACCTCTGTCCAGGGACCTAAGTCTAAGGGTCCATAGACATGAATGTCACTGCCGAGATAAGTGAATATCTCTAAAAGTTCAACAATTTTGTCACATACAGATACACATTTGATGGCCGAGTCCAGGAAGTCATTGAAGGCCTGGATCTTAGTCCTGATCCAGGACAAACCCAAACCCAGATAACGATAACTCAGCTTTTCAAGTGCTGCAATCAGGGTATCCAACACTGAATTTCAATGTACATTCAACAACATGGCTTGTGGCTCTGGATCTTCACTATCTGAATGTGTGCATGTCACTGGCTGTTCACTGTCCAAATGCACTGTGTTATCACTTTCACCCCCACATCTTGCTACTGTGCATGTCTGGACATGCTTTTGATGCTGACATCAGCAACCAAAGCACTCAGCTGATGTCAGCATCCAGGAAGGTAGCATCTAATGTACAGATAGTTCACTTGTACAATTATGTATGCCCAGTATATTCCCTACATAATGTTTAGGACTCCCATGAAACATCATTTTTACTAGATGTTAATTGCTTAGGTATTTGTGTTAATGTGTTTGCTCTTTTATTGTGATGAAATTGGCACTTGTAGCCATTACAGAAATTA
>OMMV01163069.1:5990-16244 GCA_900302635.1 Chatrabus melanurus
GGATGCTGCTGCTATGGCTTTCGAAACTTCCTGCTCTCCACATCCATCAGTTAAATGTTAAAGTAGCACCAATAGTTCTAACAGCTTTCAAAAATGAAAATTGTACCCGTTGTAAATCCAGCCCTAAAATATAAAATTTTAAATCGAGCATTTCCACCAAGGCAGAACAAGATCCATTCTGGTTCAGGAACCTAACTCATACCCAGTTCCAAACAGGTCTGGTCAGCTTTAAGGGCATGCATTAAGTTGCACATTGCCACATTCAACACCTTACACACAGAGAAATGGGGGCATCATTTCTGTACCTAGAGATGGGGGGGGGAGGAAACCATGCTTTTGTAACACTTTTGGGTCCATTCCTGTACCTTCACACAGAAATAGGGGTATAATTTCTGTGTCCAAAGCTATATTTGTCAGAAAAGTACCCTATAAGGTAAAGAAATTGATTTTTATTTAATTTTAAGGGTTTAGAATTTTTGCTGATCATGTTCAAAAGGTGCATTGCTCGTACCCTGCTAGTAGTGGAGCAGTTAAATGTGATTTGGGGTAAAAATAATTCAGTTGATACAAGCATGCTATTTGGTATGAATGTACTATATACACATTTTTGGGGTTTTTTTGAGAAAAAAAAAGTGCTAGCCATCAAAAAGTCTAATATGGTGGCCATTTTTTTTCAAGAATAAACCATAAAAACCGTTCATTCTTTTACATCTTTGTGTAAAATTATTGATTTTTTGTAATCTTCTTTGGTTTCATTTTAGTGCATAGGCTGATTTACTGCACTAATAATGAATTTTGTACTCCCAGACCACCATGATACCGTTTATAAAATAAAATAAAAAAACCGCTGCTCTCTGGCTAAAAATCAGGGTTGATGGGATTGGATAAATATTTAGAAGAACAGTAGAGATATATTCAATTGTTGCCCCTGAAAAGGACTGCTAACACCAGGGTGACAAAGAGGATGAGGTCTTTTTGCCGTAAAGCCTCTGGCATTCAAGTCCTGATTCTGCAGATAGTGGTGGTGCGAAAGGCCGGTAATGGCGCCTAAAAACCAGCAGCTCTGGGTAGATGAAGCTCAATAGCCGAGTAAAGGCAGTTCATCTAGAAGAAGGAAAACTCCAAAAATAAACCTTAGGCAGAGTGATGGTGGGAAGCCAAGTAAAAGAGTGTTTGTCGTTCACTGCCAGGGCACACTGGTGACAGACACTGCTGTGCAACTCAGTATGGGGCCCAAAGTCAGCTAAACGTAAGGCTTAGTATCCCAAATGCTATCTAATAAGCCCCAAAGACATTAGATAGCTGCACCTGAATTGACAGGATGTGCCTGTGCGGGAGAGCCGAGCCAAGGGTAAATGAGGCTTTCAACGTTACCCGGATGGTGCACAGATCGCATGGGATTTAAATGACATTGGATTAACAATTGGGTTAGGTGTAGGGCAACAGCATGAACCTAACTGTATCCCATGTAACGGGCTAAAGGGTCATCTAGTGGCCATCTTGGAAAATGGCTGCCATGTTGGAATTTCAAATGGCATGCACTTTTTTTTTTTTTCTTCAAGATACAATGCAAAATAAATATTTTGTCCAAGTTTCATGCTTGCATCATCAAATGAAAGATGGTTTGTGTCATTTAGGTCCATTCCTGCACCTTAATTTCTTAATGTGGATGGAACAGCTTTAGGTCGTGACTTGTAACCACTCAGCCAATCATACAGTTCTTTCTCATTTCCCAAAATTAAGTATATATATCTGCAGGAACCAGGTGTGTGGGCATTCCTTTGACCTGGCCCACTCGTTGGCATCCTCAGCAGTAAGCTTCTCTGGAGAGACCTGGTACCAATGGCATCTACTTGTCCTCTTAGCTTACTGGTTAGTACTTAAGTTTCACAATAATACAGTAAGAACAGACTTGAACCTTCATCCTTCTGCAAAGGTACCGCAGCCCCCTTACCCAGTGTCCATGGGCTTCACAACACCATAAGCTCTTCCCAAGCATCTCTTGACCTCGCAGGTTTATTCCAAATTGAATTATGTCCATTATAAAGAATTCTGTTCAGTTGCACCTCAGGTTTTATTGAAAGAGCTGCTGACAAGCCTGAGACAACATCCCAGAATGAGTCATTTTTCTCATATCAAAAATGCAACAATAAGTTGTCATCACACTCAGATGTGTAAGCCCACAAGTACAGCGCGCACACACACACACACACGTATAATACATTTAGAACCCACACAAACACAAATTGTGTGCACACGCATCTATGAATGTAGACAGATTTCCAGACAGCAATGTGTGATCGCTACACATATACAGAGATAAAAGATATTCCTCAAAAAATAAATAAATAAAAATAAAAAAGCACAATGGTAATTTCAGCGGCCACTGATGTATAATTCATTGCTCATCAAATTTGCCAACTTCTTATCTCCTCGTTTGAGGTTTGTTGTGAAACAACACTGCGTCTTTCCTGGCTGCATCGTCTCCGACTGCAAGATTCTCATTTTTCATCCCCAGTCGGGCCGCATTAGCATACGTTTCGCCGCGCGGTAGCGAGGACACAACTGGGGTCCTCGTCAGACAGGATTAAAGAAGAGAATCCACCGGAGCAGAACAGATTTCGGCAGAGACGGACAGAGATACAAGGACGGCGATGTAAGAGATTTGGGATGGAGGGATAGAATCGGTGTACAAAGGGGGAGAGGAGAGGATGAACACAGAAACTGTTAGACCGTGAAACATGAGCCTTCAACCTCGCACTCTGCAGTGCATCTGAACCAGTTATTAGACGGGTCTTTGAGGCTGCTAATAATAGTAATGTCTATTCCGCTTTGATTTTTCTTTTCTCCTATTGCTAACCTCGAGTCACTCCTTCCACCCACCATCACCGGATTGGCTGATATCAGTCCTTGAAGGCGCCGAAAGTGTCCAAGAAGCAACATTCTGCTCACGTAGGTCAGCTTCAGATTTGTTCTTTGTACAACGCCATTTTTTGCCCTTGTAAGGAACATTAGTGAAATTGATGGTATTTCTGCTGGAAGTGAAAAACCTTGACAGACCATTTAAGTTGCACTCATACAGTTGGAATGTTTTGCCAGGCGCGGACATTTCATAGCGCTCAAAGGCAATGTACTGTATAGCTGGCAGACAGATGAGTTTTCACACTCAGAATGACTGATTTGGACGCTTACAATCACACAGGCTTGAACCTGGTGCCTCATGTTGAATGGGATAAATCATTTGACTGGGGACGGCTTATTTCCCCAGATTCTGTCATCACGCCACTTCAGTCGAATTCTGTCAGTTACTTCACTGAGCTACGGGGCTTTGTGCTGCAAACTCCTGGGACTGAGTGGAACCGTCAAACTCAAAACGTGATTAGAAACCTGTAACTTTGTATGACAGTTGGAGACACGGATATCTTGGCGCCTACCATGTTATGTGTGTTTTTTGCTTTCTGTCACAGTATTTGAGTTGAAAGCAGATAATGAACAGGCTTCAATATTAAAGCTGTAATGGCTTTGAAGTTTTTATGATGCAAGTCAAAAAACCTTTTTGTCACTAATTTTGTTTCATCATATTCAAATAAGGGAGTCACCATCATATATCACCAATATGACAAACATGAACCTTTTCTGGGGGGAAAAAATAGAATCTTGAACAACACAAGTAAAAACTCAGTTTCCCAGCATGCTGTTTGAGAGTCAAAGTGCATTGCTAGGCTATGCTTGTGACTGTTTGCTTCAAAGAAACATGGTCGACCTTTAATCGTGACTGAAAATGACAAAACAACATAAAATGGAAACAACTAATAGACAGACTACCAGAGATCCTGTTGGGAAGTAGAAGAAATAACTCCTATATAGCCCCTGAGGCGCATTTGTGTTGGTGCTTATATCTGGATTCCGTAGCTTGAAGTGAATGGGAATCTATGACCAATCCAACACAGGTTACTTCCCCAGTCAAGGCCGGTACCCATTTACAGCTCGGTGGACTGAGACAATGCAGTGAAGTGTCTTGTCCAAGGACACAGACGGGTAGCATGAGCGGGAAGCAAACCCAGGTCTAAATATTTGTAGCCTAACTCCTTATCCCACTGAGCTACCTACTCTAGATTCTTCCTGATGGGAAGAACCAGCGCTAAAATGTGGACATATTTCACATGAAAGTTTTGCTGGATATCTGCTGGACAGCCGTGTCAGTTGTCAATGCCAACGTTAATTACAGTTGCAGTGTTTTCACTCGATAAACTCAATAAATGTGTTTACCATTAAAAACAATTCTAAGCAACAAACTAACAGCTTTCTTATAGGTGCATATGAATGCCTAATTATGCAAACATGTTTATTATGCCATTATTAACAGTCTTGTTAACATTGATAAGATGCTTAAAAGGGCCTTATAACTAATTAACTAACGCTTATTACGAGGATCTTAATATAAAGCATTACTACAGTTTGATTTAGCATTCAATAGTTGTCGTTGATTCATTTAAAAAACTACAAAGCCAAACAACATGCACAATAGGCTCTGCTTTTAAAAGTTCCAGCGGACAGTTTGAAAGACACTGGGACCTTGCTGGAGTTGAAAAGCGCTGCACATTATAACCAGAGAATATCTAACGGCACGGCCAAAAAATAATAAAATAATTCACAGAGAGCTGCAGCTGAGGATATTGTAGCTATAGTTGTGTCGCACCCGCCAGCAAAGACTCCATCCTCGCCAGGTGAAATAATCCCATGGAAGGTATTCATCAGATTGAAAAAGACAAGACTTCACTCAGCCTTTTCATCACAGCATCCCTATCCAGGAGCCTCAGTCCGACTGTCTGCCGGGGGCAAAATAGTCTGTTCAACTTTTAAGATGACTCCCGTCTTGCAAAGGGGGTCTAAATTAACATCGCTTTGTGCCTTGCATGCCATATGGATTTCAGCGCCGGTTTGTGATTCACGCCGCATACTGTGAAGTTACCGGCGCAGAAGAACCATTTGGGACGGTTTGCGTTTGAAAACTTTCATGTGGCATCAGCTCTTGGAAAAAAACAGTGCAGAAATCATACAGAGCCCCATGATGGGAACGACTTCATCTTGGCGGGGAGCTGCTTCACTGACCGGTACTTTTAATGCAGTGACAGCAGCATTGTAATGAGTCCTCAGGATTGCTGATTCGTCTTTACGCGCGCCTCGCAGGAAATCACCAAAACTCTAGCTGCTCATTATCCACGTGGCTGCATATAAAATTATCAACGTTGATATGAGCTTTAGCCGTGTTACGTTATACGCAGGAATGCACATCCGCAAACAGGCCCCGGCTCCTCTAGCCGCTCTCTTCGCTCATATTTCCGGGCTGGCTGAGCTCGCTGCATTGCCCCACTGAGCCCTTCTCCAAACTTGCGGAGTGCTTGAGCAAACACCGTGCAGTGGGTCCAATTAAAACTCCTGCGGCGTGGGCGAGGGGATATGGCAGCACGGGATGGATAGATGGGGCATGAAGACCCATTTGGGTAATCACCACCTTCCTCTTTATGTATCCCTCCTCTCCCCTTTTGTATTTCTGTCTCTCCCTACCTCCTCACGCCTCCCCGTCGATCCATGTTGATCGTTTGTCACTCCCCCGGAGCTCCTGGGAGCGGCTAATTGCACCTCTCGCGCGCCCCTGCTTCCCCCTCGTGTGATAGGATGCCGATTGTGGCGGTTGCTCGCTTTTAAGCGATCAATGGCGCGGGTTGCTAAACAGCTCCGCGCAGAGCTGACTGCTGACACAGCTGCGGTCGATGTGCTTGGCACTTGTGGGGCCGGTTGTTTACGTGTTTACGCGTCATCCTTAGCTTTAACGTGCGGTTTGGCAAAAGCACCCCGACAGGCGAGCGTTCCCAAACAATATCCTCGCCGGCTGTAATAAAGACGCCGGGAGAAGAAAAACGCTGAAACAGGTTGATGGAGTCAAACCACACAGACCCACGGGGATAAACAAAGTTACCGAAGTTGAAAGTTCAAATTTTCCGCTTGTATGAAAGGATGCAGCCTCCTCTCATGTGTCGCTGTCAGGTGTCATCACGGTTCCGGATTGACAGCGCTGCCGCACGCTTTCCGAATAAACACCGAGTGGGGATAAAGGAATAATGACAGTGTGTGACAAATTATCACTCACAACTTGTCAATCATCCCCACCCAGGGGTTGTTTATTGTGACACAAATAGCAGCGATAAACTTCTTCACAGGGAAGATGGCATTTGCAAAAGCTTTGGGTTGCGTCCCCGGTATGCAAGACGTCGTTATTTAACAGTGTGCCGCGACGTTGCTCCTTTGTGCGTTGGAAAAAGGATGGCGGAATACTCACAGGATTAAGGCCATGTCTTGCACAAAAGGGAAACGGATCGGTGATAACGATGCCATTATCTCCATTTTTTTTTTTCCAGCCTCGGCATGCAAACAAACATTTGATGATTACACGTGCAAAAAAGACAAATGTCGAGTCTTTATTTTGGCTCGGCGGCACGCATCGGGACGGCTTCCTCCTGGGCGTGCCGCTCAGAAAGAGGCTTCAGAGTTAAACACATTTACAAATGATGTGCTAATGGGATTACAGAGTACCGATGCAAAGGAGCGGGGGGGCGAACAAAAAACAAAGTGTGACAGCTTTCGTAAGAATGCGTTTCTCCTCCACCTTTCTCCCTGCGATCCTACTGTAAAGTCTGACATTATCAATGCCTAATTACGCACTAAGTTTCTCATTAGTTTCAAATCTCATCAAGTAGAAAATTAATATTTCAAAATCATATTTTCAGAGTAATATTCGACTCTATTCATGTCTGCTAATGAGCGAGGCATACAGTAGATACTATGGCTGATGTGCTCTTTAATTAAGCCCCACTTGCCTTATTTCTACTCGACACCGGACAGTTAATCCCAACCGCAGCATGAACGTGAACTCAATTCTTTTGCGTTTCTACACAGTTACAGACAAGATCATTATATCTTCGCCATTGGTTCCGCATCACAAACATTCTTCACAGACATAATCGGACGGCTGCGTTTGATCAATAAACAGCTGGGAAACAAAGGGGGTGTCTGCTTAAACCCTCTCCTAGAGTTTTGACATTCTAGAATTATGAAGCCTTAAGCTGGATATATACGCCATTTCCATACGCAAGTACGTCCGTCTGTCCCAAACGTCATCTCCGTCGCTATCCTACATACCTCTGTGCCTCTTTTTCGTTGGTATGGACGTTATGCAATACATCCTCTAGAGGGCAGTGCCAAGTTGCAGACGTTTTGACAGCATTGCTTGTTGCGATGCCCTGGTGTAGTTACATCGTAAAGGCGGATATGACGTCGCACCAATTCACAAAGGCGCTCCTCAAGGTTTTCCGGCATTTTTAAATACCCATTGAGACTCTTCTTCGTCGTTTTCCTGACTGTTTGGACGACTGCCACCATGATTTCCAGCGGTATTGCTCCGTCTCATCCGTATTCGGAAGCCCTCCGCTGATGTGCACAATTATGGACGAAATGACCGCAAGGAACAGACAAAGAAGGCTTGTTTTCAAAAGTTCATGTTAATGCTCAATGAATATATTTTGATTGACATACACAAATAACGAAATTATGGACAAAAATATATCAAATATGGTGGCCATATTAAAATTCAAGATGGCAGCCACTTGGCGTCCTATTGGGTTGCCCCCATCGGTGTGCCATGCTTCATAATTTCTCTAAGAAGTGAAATATACTGCCATATTTTTGGTTTTCACCACTGGACTAGTAACATTTTTCAGGCATCTGGACCCAAACTTTCCTTTATAACAGAATTAGTCTCGATTATATATTTCTGAATCATGTATGCCCAAAACTGCACGCTGTATGTCACCACAGTTTTCATGTGATGGAATCTGATTCAGGCCAGATGCAATTCTTGCGGCCCTCTTCTGTTAATTAGATAATGCTTCACTTCTTGCCGGCATCACACTTGATGAACGCAGTCCTGAGAGATTATTTCTCCAGAGAAGCTGACAGGCTGGATTACCTAGACAAATTAATGGCTCTATAATTTGATTTTCCTGGGATTGCAGTGTCTGAGCGACTCCAGCGGAGATAAACGGGCTGAATAAGCCCTGTTGGTACGGTGACATTAGCTAATCACATCTGCATGTTAAAGAGACTTCTGGGCTACGAGGAAACAAGAGCGAGGAAATGGGACTGATAGTCTCCAAGAAGTGGTCTGGAAGGAGTCACTAAGAAATTATTGGCTCAGGGTATGTACTGCAAATATGTGAACTCGCTCCCACCAAGTGATCCGAATACCAACAGCTTACTTTATCTCCTCATTATTAGTGTTTATTCATAATTATTAAATGCTTAATTAGGAAATAATGAGGTATGAGTTATTACAACAGAAAATACATAATTATGCCTTACCATCTTAAATTTGACATTTTTGATTTCGTCTTCGCATCTTTTAAATGCGGTTTATGTCAGAATGACACCTAAGCATTTGCAAATTATGATTTAGCATCTTATTATTCTGACTCATCACAAAATTATGACGTGTTTCTTCTAATTAGGACTGTACATTTAAAATGTTGCTCATCTTGTAACTGATTAAACATTTACAAATTATGATTTAGCAAATGATAATTCTAATATTTTGTAATTATGATATAAATATTTTGTAGTTATGACTTAGCATCTCGGATATTTAGTATCTTGCATGTTTTACTGAGCATCCTACAATTATGACTCAGCTTTTTGTAATTGTGACATGCATCTCTTTTCATGACTTGCAAATATTGTATTTGTGACTTCTCATACTTATGACTCAGCATTTTGTAATGATGACTTGGCATCTAATAATCATGATTTAGCATTTTCAAATTATGATTTAGCATTTGATAATTATGATTATACATTTTGAGGTTATGTCTTAGCGTATCATACATTTAGGGCCCAACTTACTGAAGGCTTGCGTGCATAAAAACGTGCAAACTCCATATCTCCCTCAAACAAATGTGCAATCTGATCTAACGGTGCGCACTGAGGATTGAGTCGTTCAAATGAGCAAAATAACACGCATTCATCCATTTAATATGTGTGCCTTAATGAATATGTGATTTAGGGTGCGTCTACCCGAGTGCGCAAAATACTGGGAGGAGAACATGCAAATAGGATAATTTAACATACAAGGCGATTTATCAAGCCAGAAAGCAATGTCAGGGGCTTGTGATTGTGTCTGTATTTTGCACGTTTCAAAGCAGGGTGCCAACTGTGTTGCGGGATTGTAAACACGTATAAATCTGATTCAAAGTTATTTTCCGTGAGCCGTTTGGGGTATGCATTTCTTTATTTTCACTCAAGAACCTTCTTTAACACCAACATTAATTTAGCGTGGCCTATTTTTAATGAAAGGAAACCAAACATTCACAGCCTAAACAAAATTAAATGTGACATTCATCGCGTCTTTTTATTTCACCCTTTTCGCCAATGCGGGGATTTTTCTTTTTCTCAGGCTGCGCGTCTATCCAGTGCCACGCACAGGAGCTGAAACAGCAGTCAGGACCTGTGCCGTGGACGGCTCCACCAACAAATAAAATGTACACAAATCCATAGGATTCTCATGGCACATCCTCTTCAGTGATGTGACATGACGAGAACATTAATACCACAGTCAGTACCTGTACCGTGAAAAGCACCCCCCCGTCACGGGAACGCGCATTTGAAGAAAATCGCCTTAAAATGACAGTTTAATAATCCATCCATCCATTCTCAATACCCGCTTAATCCAATTAAGGGTCACGGGGCGCTGGAGCCTATCCCAGCAGTCATTGGGCGAGAGGCGGGGTACACCCTGGACAGGTCGCCAGTCCATCGCAGGGCCACATATAGACAGACAAATTCTCACTCACACCTACGGCCAATTTAGAGTCACCAATCCACCTAACCTGCATGTCTTTGGAAGTGGGAGGAAACCGGAGTGCCCGGAGGAAACCCACGCAGACACGGGGAGAACATGCAAACTCCACACAGAAAGGAACCGGGCATGGTGGGAATCGAACCCCAGACCTTCTCGCTGTGAGGCAAGAGCGCTAACCACTGAGCCACCGTGCCGCCCCCTTCAATTCAATTTATTTATATTGCACCAAATCACAACATAATTTGCCCCAAGGTGCTTCACAAGGGTAAGGTCTAACCTTACCCATCCCCCGAGCAAGCACATTGACAACAGTGGTGAGGAAAAACTCTCTTGTGTATTTTTGT
>OMMV01163075.1:0-14908 GCA_900302635.1 Chatrabus melanurus
GTGGGGGGGGTTAGTCATAAATTATGCTTAAATCAGGAGAATATCTGTGAAAACCCTCATAGAATTGTGGGACTTTGGAGATGTTGAACATTAAGTATCAAATACATGAAAATTGTAAAAGGTAGATTAAAAACTAATTTGGCACAATATGGCCCCTTTAAAAATGATCTTACTGGGTCCAAGAACATTTAATTTCAATCAGTTCATTCAATCTGTTCTTTGAACGTTCAAACCTGGATGAAAAACATCATGAATCAAACATTTTTACACATTTTTGCACTTTTAAGAGGTCCGTGTGAGTTTAATTAATGCTCATTAAAGCGGAGCATTTCAGCGCAAAACGTCCGCTAGTTTACACACAAACCCCCACATTTGAGATATTTCTGTGAAAGTTATTAAAGCAAGTTATTTTTGAAAGGAAAGGAGACTTAAGCGTGGAGTTAATTGGTGGAGAGGAGATATCGCATTCAGCCACACAACAGGCGTGGCGCTTGTCGCGGTTTGGAAAGCAACTACAACTTGCAGTACATTTTAAACACATATATGTCACAGTTTGGCATAAAAAATGAATGGGCCAGTGAATAGGATCAGTAAACTATAGAATGGCATCACAAGCTCGTGCTTTTTAAAAAAAAATTGGCGTTTATTGCATTTTGGAAAAGAGCTCTTCATTTATTTCTTAGCTTGTCCCATCTGATTTACAATTATTAGATGTGTTTTATGTCTTTTTAATTCTCGTTTCCTGAACACTGGTATATTTTTATCTACAAGGCTATTTTAAGTAGACTCCCCTGCTATTTAACTATCTTTCAGTCCCAAAAACATCGCACATATGGGTTACGGTTTCAAGATGCCATCCTTATGACTACTCCGAAATTACGGACTGAGTTGGGCAAGAAGGCCTTCGTGTTTTCTGCACCATCTGCTTGGAGTACTCTTCAGAAAAACCTCAGGCATAGTCCACACGACTCCATTTTCATTGGAAGCGCCGGCTTGAAACGAATACGACACGTGACCGTATTGGAAAATATCTGCGTCCATATGAAGCCATGTTTATTTCTTCTTCGGCGTTTGGAGCGCTCTGTTGTGCAGCTCAAATGGAAAGGGTGTCACGTTTTGTCATCGTGTGGCAGGAGGCTGATAGTGACGTCGGTCCTGGGTCCGCTCAACAGAAGCACCGCGCTTTCTGTGGTCTGTAGATATGCAACGTGCAGATTATACTGCGCCATTTTTATCGCTAAACATGCTATTAACATTGACAACCTTGTCAAAAACACTCCGTCATTACTGAACTGTGGAAATGTTTGTGCTCTTCTTCTGCGCTTCACGGACACGTTCACAGTGACAGGACATACTGTTGCTTCCTCCCGCTGGCTGTTAATGTTACTGCATCATTTCCCAAAAGTCACGGATTCACTGTCCACACACAGAAACGACTCTGGCGTTTTCGTTTCGATCCACTCTGGAGAGCGTTTTCAAACAGCACCATTTTGGGGTGGGGAAAACGGCAGATTCGTGTGGATGAAAGGTCAAAACTGATAGATACTTAGCCATTTTCCTGTGAAACCGCAGCCGCATGGACAAGGCCTCAAACTCCAGGACCTAGTTTCGCTCGCTAAATTTAAAGGAATTGTGAAGTTCACGGAGTCTGAGTCTACTGAAATTTGTAAATGTTTTGATTGAAAATATTGTGTTTTCTCTACACTTTGGTTGGATTTCATTTTTAGGTGTCTATTATTTGATTTAGTCTGGAACTATATGTATTGCTGCTGACCAGGTCTCTCTTGAAAAAGAGATTTTAATCTCAATGGGATGAACCTGGTTAAATAAAGGTTAAATAAAATTAAAAAAACTATGGACCACGCCTCAGGGCCTGCATTGGACTTAAAAATAGAAAAATAGTAGTTTAAAAATAAAATAGTATATGAAAGCAAACTGTTGATATGCCACTTGAGACTCCACACTGCAACACAAGACCTGATGATACGAGCCATCTCATCAAATGCTCACTCGTCAAAAAGTGGGCTTGATTCACTGCATTCCCAGAAGCATCTTTAGTCCTTGTACTACCACGCTGCATGTCACACAAAAGGTCGGACACAAAGTTCAGCAGTCCTCGTGGGTCTGACGGACGGCTGCAGTCTTACGGCTGAAATGCCCCACGGTGTAAGTGTCTGCAGCAGAGTTTGGATGGAGCCAGAGTGCCGCGGCGCCTGGCCTGCAGGTGCAGCCTCTTGGACGCGCAGCAAAGCCAATGAATGGCCGATTGAGAAACGGCCCCCATTGGTCCCGTTCTCCGGACTAATCCCAGTCCCTAATCGGATTATGTAAATTCCTACTCCACACAGAGACTTTTATGGAAGGCTGGGTCTTTGAAACAACACTTGAAGGGTGTAAAAGAAGAATGACAATTGGTTAAACTAGACTTTAAAAAAAAAAATCTGAACAGAGTTTGAAAGTGGGAGGCAGAGGGGGGAGAGGGGTGAGGAGAAACTGGAGAAGGTGGTTCACTCAGGATGCCGTGCTCTCTCCGTTTCCTCTGTAATTTATGTGCCCCCTTTGGAAAGGCTAAACAAGATTACCGTAGTCATCACAAAACCCATATTGTTCAACTGTCAATCTGGATATGGTATTTTTACCTTTTGTGGCCCAATCAGGCTGAATTCTATAGCGGCGTGGGCAGTGATATCCACGTCTTTTCCATGGCGGCGGAGATGGTGGGCCGTCCATAGCTAATGTCAGAGCCACAGAAAGGAACAAGTGTCCACGGCGGTAAGAGACGGATCAGTCAATGTCTCAGTTTCACTCCAGTGGGAATATATTTGTCACCTTTAGTGCGAACCTTCAAGGATTAAATGAGCAATGAATCATAAAAGCAGCACAAATCGTTACTTAACAAGGCTGCTGTTTGTCCGAGAGGCAGAAAGGAAACTCACACAGACACCTATGAATGTCATTTCCAGCGATGATTCATGGACAATACCTTAATCAGGCCACCTCGAGGTTCTGTTTGGTGACAGAATAAACACTGAACGGAGGTGTGTGTGTGTGTGTGTGCGTTCACCTCATTCAACATCAACCTCGCACAATGCCGCAGACTGGAGAGGCTCCACAGCAGCACACGTCACACAATAGGGTTCACCCTGCTATAAAATGTGTGATGCGAGCATGCAGCAGTCTTCCCCCCTGCACTCTCTGCCTCTCTCTCGCGCCGCTCTCTCTCTCTCTCTCTCTCTGTGTCTGCACGTCGTCCTTCCCTCCCCTCGCACTTCTCTTCTCATACAGCATGAGAAGACACAACTGAGTGGACATCTACAGTGGACGGACTACTGCAGCGGTGGACGTCGATGACCTGCGGAGGACAAACACTCTACAACTGAGAATCCTGCACATCTCACGTACGGGTGAGGACAGAGCGGGCAATGACCATATGATTCTTGGAGGCCATGAAGGGCATTTAGGAAACAAAACGTCATATTGTGCACCTACTGTGTAATGAAGTGCACGAGGTCAATATTTTATTATGATGGCATTATGTCTTTTTGTCTCTCTCCAGTCACCTAAGCAGAATGACCAGGAAGGTGTTCACCAACACGAGGGAGCGTTGGCGCCAGCACAACGTCAACACCGCCTTCGCCGAACTCCGCAAGCTCATCCCCACTCATCCGCCGGAGAAGAAGCTGAGTAAGAACGAGATCCTGCGTCTGGCCATGCGCTATATTAATTTCTTAGTGCAGGTTCTGGAGAGCCAGAGCGGCCAGCCGAGCAGCCACTCGCCCACGGCTCTGCTCACCTTCCTCAGAGGCAACATGGAGCGCCTGCACTCCCCTCCGCACCCGTGGGCCCTGACCAGTGACACCGAGGCTCCTTCTCCTGGATCCAGCTGTGACAGCTCCGAGGCCTGGTAGAGCTGGAGGCAAAAAATAAACACCCCAGAGTGGACTCTTCCCTGGATGTAAAAACAAATTTTGTCCTTTCTCCAGAGACTCGAGGTCAGGTGGTTGTGACCTGCGTGTCAGTGTTGTGTGATGTTTGTGGAGCTGAAGATGTGGGTGCAGCCACACGCTGATACGTGGTGAAATATTATTTAATTTGTATTCTGCATGGATTTGTAAAAGCCGTGTGTAAATTATTCCCTCCATGTCTTCATGTTCATATTCCTTGTTGCTGACCTGACTGGAAATAATGTAGCTTTGCAACAACAGGGGTTTTTTTTTTTTGCAGAAAAATGGAATTTCTCATTTCAAGCAATAGATTCATTAAAGCTTTTGAATAGATAAAGATGCAGTCAGCTCAGGCTTAACAATGAACTATTTTTTCAGCATCACCATGGATACTTTAACAAAAAAAATTACCATGTTGTTTTTGCTGACTTTTTTTGGCATTGAGAAGAATCAGTTTTGCAAAAGCATTTTTTTAATCATCACAAATGTTACTTTTTGTTGATTTGACACGTTTGATTAGGCTGAAGAATTTTGGAAAAACTGACAATCCTCTATATGTGATTCTCATTGTATTTTCTCATCTTAACTGTGCATTCATTTAATTATTTTTTGTACAATATGTCATATAGCCAAAGATTATGAACTGTCAACTGTAAAGAGTGTGCTAATTATCTTGTAATATCTCTTTTGTAAGTTATTTTGTTTGCTTGTAAATATACAGTACGTAATTTATTTGAACTATTTATTTAATAAATGATTTGTTAATAAGCAATGGATTGTTTTTTTGAGTGAAAGAGTTCAAACACGTACAGTCGTTACACATTTAAAAAGTTACTGCTGTAGCATTAAGTAGTTTGTGCTTTAAATGGAAAATAAAATAAAAAAAATCTCAAAATATTTAAAATTATAAATAAATAGAAATAAGAAAAATGTGTGACCACTTTTCACCTTGAAAAATAAATAATTTCTTTTGGGTAGGCTCCTGTAATTTATAAGAAAATTGATTTATTGTTACATGATCGCTTTGTGTTGCCATGTTCACCTATAACAGCTGTTTGAAAACAAGGTTAGTAGCTTGATAATTGATTCATTTTGTTAAAGAAACTGGGTGAAAAAAAATCTTTGTTTAAATATTTGAACATTTCAAATTTGATTTTCTGTTGATTCACTGATGAAGAAAAAACATCAAACATATTTTAAATGGAAATTTGAAGGTTTCTGAACTTTTCTACAGACTGTATCTGTGTAACTCTTTTAGAAACAAAATGAAAAATAAAATACTCTTAAAAGAATTCTTTGCCATAAGTACACAAAAAAGAAAAATTTAAAACAAACACATGCACGCACAAACCTATACTGTAATGTTAACGGATGTGGAAAAAAAATCCTGAAGCCACATCTGTATCCAGATTTGCTACCAAAATTCAATGGTTTGGTTCCTGGTTTATTCCTCACCCCTCAACCACTTTTCATGAGAATGTGTCAATTTTCTGTAATCATTTTGGAACAGAAATTTAGAATAATTTGATCAGAATATTGATTTTCTATATAAATCGTAAGACAGAATATATTTTCATGCTCTGTAAGACAGCTGAGCAGACGAGAAGAGTCGAGCTGCTGCCGCGCTGTCGACAGGTTCCGATCAATATGCGCGGCGACTTTTCTTCACAAGCTCTGACCTCTGCACTCCGTCTATGGACCAGAGGCCGGAGAGACCAGCGCTCAATGTGACAGCTTAACTTATGACCCCGGGGTCACAGGTCACCCTGGAGTTAAACGCTGTCCAGTTGACCAATGCCCAAATGGTGTTTTTTTTATTCTCAAAGGTCCCTGTCATTTAAAAACACCACTTTTTTGCTGCACACTGTCGAGTATGTGATAAGAATAACATCATAAGGAAAGGCATTGGAGGGGTGCATACCCTGCACATGCACATAATCCTGCACATGTAAGAGTTCACTAGTCATTTCAAGATAGTGTATAGGAGGAGTGATAGCAGAGAGGCCAGTAAGCCAGTTATTGTGAATCTAGCCCCAATGGTTGTGGAGATATCCTGAAAAATGTGGGGTTTTTTGGACAATCATGATGTAATTTCATGGCATTTTAGTGACATCATCACACCATCACTTATAGCACTGAATGACAAATGATTAGCTGATTGATAAAAGCTTTGGATCACCTCTTTAGCTCTATTGGTTGTGGAGATTTCATATTTTATTTATTTATTTTTAAACTATATTTTTGACAACCTTGAGCTTGAGCTTTGAATATTCCAATCAAGTTTGGTGAAAATCTTTTCACCTGAGTTATTTTGTACACAGTCTCACATACACACACACACACACACACACACGAGCTATGACAATGCTCTATTGAGTACGGGGCAAAAAACTTCACAATTGACAGATAGCACCAATATAATGGATTGCAATTATCATTCATTACCTCCGCCAAAGAGGTAACATTTTCAGTGCTGTTTGTCTGATAGCAGGATTACGCAAAAACTACGAAACCAATTTTCTTGAACCTTGGTTAAAGGGTGGGGCCACAGCGTAAACTATTAATTTTTGAAGTGGATCTAATTAAGGGGGCGGGACCAGGAATTTCTTTCTTTCTTTAACATTGTGAGATAGGGCATTTTTCAACATTTTTGTGAATTTCTATAGAGATAATGCATAAGTCTTTATGAAAAAAATAAGGCATATAAGTGCCTTATAGTGCATAAGTGCTAATATCTACATTATCTCTTTAGAAATTCACAAAAATGTTGAAAAGTTCTCTAGCTTGTAATGTTAAAGAAAGAGAAAATAAATTCCTGAATCCAGCTCCTTAATTGGATCAGCTCCAAAAGATAATGTTTTTTTCTTTGGCTCATACCCCACCCTTTCACCAAGTTTCAAGAAAATTGATTGAGCCGGTTTTTTTGCATAATCCTACTAACATTTATCTCTAACAGTTACAGAGATATGTGTGATGTGTTGGCGGCGGTATGTGCTCTCGGAGCACTTTCTAGTTTAAATTATAAACAGACCTATCAGCGTGAATTCCACTGTCAAGATAAACGATTGAAATTATGAAATGAAACGTCAACGTTTTGCCTTTAATCGCCCTGTTTGCTGTGATGTCACCATCAGCGCACGCCCATGTCAGACATGTTGGATCCTAATCGTCTATTGTGGCTGTGGAAAACTCTGCGACAAACTGAGCTGAAGAGTCAACACCGAGTTGGTTTAAGATGCTTTCAACCCGATGATAAAAACAGCTAATGCCGTGTAAACGCGACAGAGGGCAGCTGGACACACTCACTGAAGCCCTGCGAGAACAAACAGGTGACTCTTTGTATCCCTGAAAAAAAAAGAAAAAAAAACCCATAACATAAATCATATTGTATGTGGAGAATGATAATTAATGCCCAGCTTCCTATCTCGTCCACAGCCAGTGTTTGGGAGGTATTTACTGCTTTTGCAATTTCACGCCGAATTGTTCAATTTCACGGTGAATTGAAATACTTAAACCTGAAATAGATTGGTTATTAATAACTAGACTGGATGGTGGGCTCGTAATAAGGGGGGAAGAATAAAATGATGCCTTCTTTCTGTGTTGAATGTTGAATGTGTGGTCATTTTATTCAGTCAATAGTTGGGATTTGATAAGATCCGAAAGAGTTTTGGCACAGTTGAGCTACAGAATACACCATTTCCTGCTATTTTGCTGATACACCTTATTTATAGAAAAATCACCCCAAAGAGCATTACTCTGACCTCAGCTTCCAGGAGGATTATGAAACTGTGCAAATAACAAATAACAACAAATCTGTAAGCTTCTCATTCCCTCAACCAAGTATATCTGCCTGACTGACTATTCTCTTCCAAGTATGCGGGTAATCATCTATTGAGAGCACATTTCCTTATCAGCGTCGAGCACACTGTCTGAATCCGTTATCACAATGGGCCAGATCAGCGCACGCAGCCCCACGCTCTCCCGGCTGAGGCGCCCGTGAAAAAGAATTTCTGGAGTTGGGTGCCAAAGCGATAGGCCCTGAGCTCTTTATCCCCTTAAAGCCAATTCACACTCTGCATGTTTAAATATCTCAGCTCAACCCCTGCCCTCCCACTCCCGTCACGCACTCAAACCCCTCCTTCATCTTTCCTCTCACTCTCTCCCTCTGACGCCCAGAGTCACTCCCTCCAAGCGTGGACCGCCGCCGCTGACCTGCAGCCCGGGTGGGTGGGATGCAGGTGCAGACCAGTCCAAGGCTGAGAAGGAGGGGAGTCCCCCATTGTTGGTCTGGACAGCACCCTCTGTCTTGTGGAGCACCTTCTGATGGGGGGGGGCACTGACAATCACACATGCTAATCTGATTATGCAAATAGCTACTTCAAAAAGCAATACGCTGTAACCCTTAGCCTGTGGTGGAGAGAACAAGAAAGGAAGGAGAGGAAGCACCAAGGATGGTGCAGGGAGGCAAGAAGATGGGTGAATATGAATAAATGTTGATACCATATAGAACACATTACGAGAGGTAAAACTACAGAGTGATTCTGCATTTACCAATCATCACAAGGGATGGGAATCAATAAGATTTTTATCAATATTGATACCATTATCGATTCTACCAATTCTTTTTCGATTCCCTTACCAATTCCTGATTAATTTTCTATGTGGAAAAATGAAGGTCTGCAGAGGTTTTCAGCATCAGTGCACCTGTTTTCCTGGTTGCTACACACAGAGTTTGACGTCACAACATCAAATCTGAAATTATGACATGTGCTTGCAATGCAGAACTGTCAGAAAAACAAGCCACCATTGATGAGAGGAATTGATTCCAATGGATTGAAAAATTTGGAACCAGTTTTCGATTCCCATCCCCAATGAATGCGTTATACAAGCATCGGTGGCCGTGGCAGCCACCAGACCTAGGCTTTGGAAATGAAAGAAACTGAAACACAAGCTCATTTCAAGCTATATGTAACATCAAAACCACACATTATGAGAGAGAGAGAGAGAGAGAGAGAGAGAGACAGAGAAAGAAGGAAGTGTCTGCTTCAGCTATATTCACAAAAAAAAAATTCCTTTCCGCCGGGTTGTGTGGATTTGTGACGGTGTTATTGAGTTTTACAATATAATCACTGTAAAACAAACAGGAAGTAACGGTTTATTTCATTGATTTAGTACATTTCTGTGTGGATGGGAAACTCTCTCTCTATCTCACACAAACCCTGTTCACTACGTATCTCAGGCGACCACCTCCCTCAATGTCTTTTTCTCTCACGGCTAAATTCATACAAAATCCTTTTTGCAGGGTTGCGTCGACTTGAAATCATGTTATTTGAGTTTTAGAACTTAACCGCTGTGAAACAATCAGAAAGTAACAGTTTACTTCTGTGCAGAAATGACAACCATACCTGCTCCGAATCCATCATCAATCTGGCATCCACAAACCATCCAGCAGGTGGCAGACACGTCTGTGGGATATTAAAAAGGCAAAACAGTTTGTTTTTGGATTGATCAGGTGCATCAAAGTTCACCAGACAGGAAATACTTTGGCCTCATTATATGCTGTTTTAATTTGGTGAGTTACAAGATGATAGTTTTAATTATTTTTGAATTGTCATGTTAACAAGGGAATTAGACACATCTATCTATCTATCTATCTATCTATCTATCTATCTATCTATCTATCTATCAGGGCACATGCCTAGGCTTCTCTAAAGCCTAGAATAAAATTTGTATACATTGTTCTCGCACTTTAGTGGAGCTCTGAGGACGAAAGAGGGGATGTCTACACAATACGAATGGCCAATGAGCCGGAGACGTTTTCTGCTACACTGAATTCAATATTCAAATGCTTATTGTTTTCCAGAGATCCTGAATGCAGCACAGAAAAAAATCTACAATGTTAATAAGGGGGCCAAGCAGATGATAATTTAAAAGCCCTCAGAGACCATCGTTCCAACAAGGATGAATTTGCTCCTCTGACCTATTTAAAGAAAAGGGGGCAGAACTGGGGCTAACTAAGAAAACTGAATCAGTTTGCAATTTGATTCCTAAAGCATAGACATCCTGAGTTTGCTAAAACAGCATGTTTTGTACTTTCTCACACAAATGGCATTATTTCATGCTCACACACACACAGATTAAGTATAGAACTTCTTGCAGAGGTGCTCACCTCTTCATGATGTAAGTGTAGCAAACAGTGTTTATGCATCCATTTATTTTCTTCCACTCATCCTGTTGAGGGTTGCGAGGTTAAGCATCTTATCAACAAAAAAAAAAAGAACATGACATCTGAAATTGATTGATTAGGCTCTTCTTTGTTACGATTTTGTTTTGGCCTTTTTTTGATTGTCTGTTTTTGTTTCAGTCTTTCATATCGGCTACAAACTCGTACCCAGGTCTTCAGCTTATTTTACCACCTTCGCCTCATGCTATTACACATTTGATACTAATCTGATCTGATTCCACCTCCTTCACCAGTCGGAGCAGCAGTTGAAGTTTTCCTGCCAAAGAGAGAGTCCAGGTTCAGCTAACACCCAGTTGGCATAGAAACATGGTTTGAGTGCACCTGTCCGGGGTACAGTGCTAGATCCAGACCTACCTCCAATGGCTGACACCTGCAGATATTTCTGTCCTGGCTGGATGGCGTCTTGCAATCCGCCTCCATCAGTTGCCAAGTACAACCAGAGCTTGTCTGTCTGCTGCTGCGGCATCTGCTGGAAGTCAACCCAAGTACTTCAGCATGGTAGCGGTGTCTGCCAGTCAGGCTCAAGTTCCTGTTCCTTTGTTGCCAACTCTGTTTAAGTTCCTGAACCTGCAGCAGCAGCAGAATCCTCCAGTCCTGATCTTTGCCAGTTGCAACTGTGCAGATGGCTCATCCAATCTGGTTCTCCCAAATGTCAAGCTGCTGCCCAGACTGGATCCTCTGGATGGTGGTATTTCCTGCCAAGAGAGAGTCTGTCTCACCTTGTTCACTGCTTCAAGTTCATGACAAGACAGCATTGACCTGACGATAGTTCACTGACTTTGCTGACTACCCAGACGCTCTCGATGTGATGGCAGTCAAGCTCACTGCCCTCTGCTGTGTTCCAGCATTTGGAGTGGCCTCCTGATCCAATTTTTTTTTTTGGTGGGGGGGGCATTTTTTGCTTTGGATTCTGCCACCGTGGACAATCTTTTCCTTGTCACTTCTCCCCCAGCTCCTCAGCCCATGCACTGCTCCCACATTATACATTTCCACACTCAGTTGTGCATCAATCACTTTGGATGCGTAAACCTCCAGATATGTCCAACCTGCATGACTGAGAACCTTCATCAACACATTGTGGAATATTGTCCTACTCTTTTGCGATAGCTGTGTGAAATTGTAGTATTCTGATGGGACGTGGAATCCCAATGAATGCCGTAATCCAGAGCATCCCAAGGATTCTCAGTGTCCGGTTGGCCTTTGAGTTTGCGCCACATGATGAATTAGCCTCAAGATCTTGCTGTGGTATCTCTGTGAATTCTCATTGCCATTGAAAAAATGCACTTGGGCTTATTGTTTATGGGATATACCTGCACAAACCAAAATCACACCGCTAATACAGGCCACTTTCTTCAGCACACTCACCCACACAGAGAGCATCTCTGTGGACGCATTTCCCTTAAACAGACCTACCCCAGACCACCCCCAATCAACTAAGACACACCTCTGATATGCAAATGCAAAGTCCATGTCAATGACTAATATGAGAAACTGAACAGACCGGAACGTAATCATACCCGTCTTCTGTTTTTTTTTAAACTGAAGAAGTCACTTGGATGAATTTCGAAACATCTTGAAGTTCAGTTGCCGTAGGGTAAACTTAAATATCTCCTACCTGCATGACTGAGAACCTTCATTGACTAACTTGAAATTCCCACAAAGAATCAAACATGTTTTCTGATCCAGAGCCTGTTGCCATAGCCATTGCAAGTAAGACAAAAGTGGAGATTGTAACGTTAAGTAGGAGGCATGATGTCTATACATACGTTGATTGCCATGTGTTGTATTTACAAGTCACATGGGATTTCCCCTTAGGTCAAATGTTCTGTGAAGATGCTTCCTGCCCACACAAACTGGTTGAAATTGGACTAGTGACCATTTGAGGTGGAGTCTTGCCCACTCCTGCTGATTATA
Organism: Chatrabus melanurus; assembly: GCA_900302635.1. Taxonomy (NCBI): domain Eukaryota; kingdom Metazoa; phylum Chordata; class Actinopteri; order Batrachoidiformes; family Batrachoididae; genus Chatrabus; species Chatrabus melanurus. The sequence continues at coordinate 12,103 of OMMV01163075.1, forward strand.
ATGATAAATTACATTAAGACTGATGGTCCAGTAACAAGGTTTGAACATCCAAAGAATCTTCTGTAAGAGAACCACTGACTAAGATAACTTTTGATCATGTGCTGCCAAAAGCTTTGACACAACACTGGAGATGGTTTACAGATATCTGAAGCAAACTTGCCAGTAGCACAGTCCAGCAAAAGTCAAGGAATCTCATGCAACTTGTTACTCAACTGCCAATTATATAATCACTTTGTCACCACAATAACCCTTGTGCAATTGATGGAGTAACAAAAAATTACACAAAAAGTTTATAAAACGAACCTTCATTTAGGTCACAAATGTAAAAGATTTGGTGTTTGCATTCCAGCAAATAAATAAATAAAAATCCTGAATTATTTTTGCATAATTGCTGCAAAAAATGGTTGCAAAATCAAAAGTGTTGCCTTTGTATTTTAAGTAAAATTCAAATCTGTATGAATTGTATTTCACTCTGCGTACCTAAGAAACTGTAACAGGTGTTGTGAAATAAATGAAAATATGAAGAGAATATTTCTTTACAGCATATGTTAGAAATTACTCTTTATTCATACTGTCTTAAATTTGCAGACCTTATCTTTTACCTTAACACACAGAAGTTGTGTAACGAGTCATGCACAAATCACAGTTCAGTTTTGTTTGGTTAATTATTGGTGTCCTGGGACTACATGCATCAGGAAAATGACCTCTGACAAACAGCCACCATGGAGCTCAGGAAGTGTTTCAGTTTGTATACTGGTAATAGTTTGTATGGGTGAATATGGTCAGGTCAGCTCTGGGAGCATGGGCTGGGGCCATGTGTTGCCGCATCCATCACATTATGAAACCATCTTGGCTCCTGGATGGGAATCACGCAGACAACCAGTCCATCCCCACCTCTTGAAAGTAACCATCTATCTGCTGCAGCCAGGTGAAACGCGGGTGTCCCCTTGGCCTTTTACAGTTGTTGGGTTCCTCAACACTGACGTACCTGCGTGTTGGATCAGACCCAGAGAAATGCACCACATGGCCAAAATATCATAGCTGACATTCCCTCACAGTCCAAGTAATACTTTTCATCTGAGTCTACTGAAGTAACCATTCATTTGACATAAACTTTCTAGTGGTACCCAAGGATGCTCCGAAGAGACCTGGTACCAAAAGCATCTAGTCGTCACCCTGGTTAGTACCCAAGTCTGACAACCATACAGTAAGATATGGGAATGTGAGAACAATTTTAGTGTGGTTCACTGAAGGCAGCCACTGGATCATTGTTCATAAACGTCAACCAGCCTTCTCGCGTCTGCTACCACACCTATAACATTTGTGTCATTGAAGGCAATGGAAGATGACCTGGAAGAGTTTCATTCCTTTTGCATGTGCAGTATGACATAGATCATGTGAACTATTTGCAGATGCATCACAAATTTGTGTAAAAGGTGTTAATGAAATATTGGAATGACATGCTGAAATCAGACACCATAATGGCAAAGTGACAGTAGGGAAAGCATGACCTTCTGCTGGCTTAAAATTTTGTTTAACTACCTGTGTATTATGGCTATATTTCTTTTTAAATTTGTTTCGGATTTTTTCCCTTTTTCTCCCAATTTGGTATTCAATTAAACCCTCCCTAGTTTTAACTTCAATGAGCAACCGCTCTAACACAGACTCACCGTCCTGCCCCTGCCCCCCGGTGGCCAGGATGTCTTTCAACGGCGGGCACACCTTCTTCAAGCCGTGCCTGCCTAGCCCCGTACCATGATTCCGGGGCGTTCAGGGACATTTTACGGACGGCTCGTCCTGCCGAGTCCCTCCCTCGGAGCGGGGAGGCCAATTGTTGCTGCTCTCATTGCGCCGGCCATACTCGGCACTGACAAGACCGGGAAGCGAACCTCCGGTCTTCGGGGGCAGCTGCGCCAAGCCTGAGCTTGACGCTTTAGACCGCTGCGCCACCGCGGTGCCTATGGCTATATTTCTGATGGAATTATTTATATTCAAACAAATTTCAAAATTAAAACTTTTCTCACTTCCTTCATTTATTATAAATAATTTGGTCCTTACCTATCAATACCACACTATTTCACAGTAAAATTACATTCATTCTGACCCAAACTGTTGTCAAGTTACACTAAAACACACAGAACAGAGTAATTTGTCGTATTTATACAGCAAAAACATCAGCAGTACCGTAATTTTGACGAACGAAACAATGCCACTTCTTGTAATCCCCAGCAAACGTGTTTACAACACGATGACAGCATAAAATTTACCCGGTGTGAAGTGCATATTCCATCCGTGTTCCACTGACGAGCCAATGGCGACGCTGTATACCTTTCCTTGTGCCATAACTTTGAACTGCATATGGCATTTCTTTCCATCACCAAGATGAAACAATCTCCTGCACATAGCCTTCACTGAAGAACTTGTACACTTTTGTGGCCTTGTATGCACAAACCGGTAGTCTGTCAAAAGTTTTATTTGTGTTCTCCACTAAATATTGCCTTATTGTTCCGATTGTCACATCTGGGTTATCCATAAGTTCAGTCATGTCGGTGTAGCCTATGCGCATGCGCCAAACAATACAACATTGGCCTATTGACCAAATCCTAAAGGTGCAATCTCAGCTAGACGTTTGGGCCACCATAGACGAACATATTTGTAAACATCAGCATCCGCGAGCCTCCGTTAGCATCCGCTGGGCTCCACCGTCCTCTGCCGATGAACGTCGTCTGCCTCCAAAACTTTTCAACGTTTAAAATTTCTCGCCGTTTGCCGATGTACCTCTGGCTGCATAGGAGACAGTTAGAGA
>OMMV01163097.1:0-10732 GCA_900302635.1 Chatrabus melanurus
TAGTTAACAGGATATCTCGAAAACTAATGGACCGAGTTTGATGAAATTTGGTGGGAAAGTGTATATTGACTGCAGAAAGAACCCATTAAATTTTGGAGGTGATCCGGATTATATTCCGGATCTGAGATCCGGAACAAATTTAATACTGCAACAATCTAAAAAATAAAAGTGTGTTATTGTTACATGGTTGTTCTTTTTCAATTTCTTCTAAATTTTGGGCCCAGCATCTATATTCCCTTTATAGCAATTCAATTAAGGCACGCCCTTTATTGAAGAGCAACAATAAATTAAAAAAATAAAAGCGCTGGATGATCAAAATCTATCAGTGTAATCTCGATCCACGCCAGGATTACAATCCAGGATAATGGTAGGTCCTAGGATCGTTGCGTTGGCGGGGTCTGCGCTCTCCGAGTGCCATTCTAGTTTTTAATAAAAGAATGAAAAAAAAAAAACGTTATTAACTTGGACTACCTGATCCAGTATTTTGGATTGTATTGCTCTGATATCAGCCAAAATTACTGTATCGGATATCAGAAAAAACAAACAAACAAACAAACCAAAAAAACAAAATCCAATCCGAGTCTTCTTTTGCACATCGGAGTCATGTTGAGGGCTACGTATATTGTCCTTTAGGAGAGAAGAATATTTGTTTCAGTTTGCATTGATGTTTTGTAGGTTACCAAAGTACATCCAGACAAATGTATTTATTAACAGATTAGTTGTATTGAGACGGGGAAAAAGGTATCAGATTGTTATCGGTATCTGCAGATACTAAAGGTACCAGTATCGGTATCGTATCGGCCATGAAAAAGTGGTATCGTGCCATCCCTATTATTAACCGGTTATCATTATTTCAAATAAACATTTCTGTTGTGGGACATTGAAAATATATAGTTTTTGGTTTCGGTTTTGTTCCTAGCGTTATATCAATCGCTCCTATTTTTCGTTTTCCTTCCTTGAACTGGTTCAAAGCCTTGGATATGATGACATTAAATGTGAGACTGTCCCTTTGGCATTTGGCAGCCTTCTGAAAGCTTTGGCATATATGGGAATATTGGACGAAATTATCCTTCGACACGCCCCTCCATTACTCCCAAGATTAAAAACAAACCAGATCCACGAGCTGCTTCACATTAAAAAAAAATCAAAAATCCAATTTTTTTTTGCCCTGAAAATACATTTTGTCTCCGGCGCCATTTGCTTAAAGGTCATTTGTGATTGTGAGAGATGGCTTTTTGCTGTATTTATTATGCGCGGGTGCAAATGGATGCATGCGTAGGAGTGAATTGCCGAGTTTGCCCTCTGATTCGCTGGAGAAGTTGTCTTTAATAAATGACACTGCAGACACACGCGTCACACACACCTGTGAGCTCTGAGAGATGTCAGTGTCTTATGCAAACCCCACAGCCACGTTTTGAGGACAAGCCCAACACAAGCTTTCACGATTTGACAGCTCTTTATTTTTTTTCCTCCCCAGAATTAAACTTTCATGCGTCTCTTCTGCCTCCTGCTTCGCTCTCTTGCCTTTTTTAAGGGTAATTATTACTTTCACAGGGGTTAAAACACACCCGTCAGTGACGATGTGGAAGCACAGCAGAATGAAGAGCAAAGACAAAAAAAAAGATGAAAAGGAAGGAAAAAAGTGAGGAGATGATGGAGCGCGAGCGGAGGTTAGGGCGAAGGATTTTCGGGCATTCATGCATGCACGTTTAGAGCTTGTTTGATGTTGCTTCCATCTTTGCGGCGTGCGGCGGCGAGGTAGATAGCACTAATGGCTTGCATGAAGCTCAGGAATGCAGATGAACACATGAATGCCTCACTGCTACATGCAGACTAATAGTGTGTTAGCAGTAGAGTGTGAAATCACGTTGCCTTCGTCAGAGTGGCTGTTGTGCGACTTAACGCGTGCATGTGGCCTCAGCGGATCTGCTGCCTGACCGGGATTTAATGAGCCCTGAACACTTTGTGCTCCTCCACCTGCGAGCATGTGATGCGTGGCCGTGTGTGCATTTTTCATAGCTTCTTGTAGGAGCTGCTAAAACGGTTGTCGTCGGGGAATTGATGGGCATTTTTGTGTTCGCCTGCTGTTTTGTGTTGTTGCTACATCTGGTTGTTATTGTTGTGGTCGTATGAAAAGAGGTCCCAGGCCCCGCCGACTGAACCATCCAGTCGGCCAAAATTGCTTCCAGCAAATGCAATTTCACCCAGCGAGTAGACTTTATGTGATAGTGCAAAGTGACCACGCAGTGCTGCTTGCCAAAAAAAAAGTTTCACAAAGCAAAAACTGAATTATGGGAGTATTTAAATGTTTTCACAAATGCATCCATGATTGTTTTTTTCATGTTTTGCCGAATTCTAAGGAGCAGTTGACTGCAGTGGGTGCCCCCACAGAGTCCGGATCTCAACAAGGCGGGCAACAGTATGCCACGAAGGGCCAAGACGGTGCTGGTTTTCCAAGATAAGAAAAGACTGCAGAGTACTGTTAGGATATGCAGCAAGATTGCAGGTACCAATTTCCCTGATCTTTCCCACACTTTTAACATCAGGATTGGAAAAAAAGGCCCAATCTATTGCTGCCGACCCTAGCCACCCCCTGTCCTGTGAGTTTAGGTGACTTCCCTCAGGGCGCAGATACTCCATGCCGAGATGCAGGTCGAACAGAATAACCTAAATAACCTGTCATGGCTTTTTTGTTTTAAATGTGTTTTATGCTTTCTTGATATTATTGGTATTTATTTATTCAGTGGAATGTGCGCTGAATGTATTGTGTGTGTCTTGTTGCGGGTTTGTATATTTTGTTTTTACTGCTGGCTGTGCAACCAACTGCCCCTTGGGGATAATAAAGACTACCGGTACCTTGACCTTGATTTGACCAATCACCTCAGTAGGTCATTTCACGGATGACTTGCTGGATATCAGTCTGCTGTGTCAGTTGTTAATATTAGGTTAAAGCAGTGGTTTGAGACCAGAAGATAAGTGGCACTAAGGGCCCTTGGGCAAGGTCCTTAATCCCCAAGTTGCTCCGGGTGTGCAGTTGAGCGCCTTGCATAGTAGCACGCTGACATCGGTGTGTGAGTGTGTGTGAATGTAAGGCATCATCGTAAAGCGCTTTGAGCGTCTGTTTCAGATGGAAAAGCGCTATAGAAATGTAGTCCATTTAATATTAACATTAGTTACAATGTTTTTACTTGGTTTGCTAAAATGAGTCCGTGGAGAGACAAATATTTTAACATTGCTTTGTCAGATGTATTTTTCCTCCATGTAAGTTGGAAATTCTGAGTTCACAGTTTCCATCGAACACAACATGAACTTTCACTCTTGCATATGCGCTTCCTTCTTCATGTTGTCTGCAATGCGAAGGCACAGTGTTTGCCAAAATAAATACTTTAGGCCCTGCGATAGACTGGCAGCATGTCCAGGGTGTACAATGACCACTGGTGTAGGCTCCAGACCCGCCGTGACCCTTACCTGGAATAAGCAGGTTTAGAAAATAGATGGATAAATACTTTATCAGCAATAAAATTTGCCATAATTTTGTGATGTACCACAGAAATAAAGGTACTTTATAGAACAACCCCAAATCAGAAAAAGGTGGGACGATATGGAAAATGCAAATTTAAAAAAAAAGCGTAGTGATTCTTATATAGTGTATAACTGATGATGCAGCAGACAAACGTTGCACTATGCACAGTTTCTCCAACCACAACCACAGAAGATTATAACTCGAGCCACCAAAATGAGTGTTTTGGTGGCTTCCGTCACTAGTCTCCTTCCAGCACGGTCACTCAATTTTTTGAGAACTGCTTACTTGACACAGATATGCTATGTCGTACCATACTGTTTGTATTTCTTAAGGCGCAGTCAGTCACACTATGACGTTTGGGCTGACGAATATGCACACGTCAGTGATTGCCAGCCTCTGCAGGCCTTCGGCGGCACTCGGCAGTGTTTGCTGATGAACAGCGACCGCGTCCACATTTTTTGTGGACGCGGTCTACTTGACACAGATTTACCACACAGTACCATACTGTTTGTATTTCTTAATGATTGACGTAAATGAAGACATATTCAGTCACTTGGAAATGTTCATGTATCCGTCCCCTGACTTGTCTCAAGAAAACTGGCTGTAAAAGTGATGATTTAATTCTTATATTTAGAATAAATTGCCCCAGTCCAAACTTTTTTTGGGATGTGTTGCAGGCTTTAAATACAGGAATGGATGTTTATTAACAAATGAAATGAAGTTGACCAGAAAACATGAAATATCTTTGGTTTACACTGTCTGCAATGAAGTAGAAGTCAAAGCAAATGTAAGGATCACTGCGTCTTTTTTTTTTTTTTTACTTGTATTTTCCATATCATCCCAACTTTTTCTGATTTGGAGTTGTAACTAGATTTCAACACAAAGTAAATTTAGTCAATTTTGTGAAAAATTCAAAGGCCCTACACCTTTAGTTTAATTTGATTTATTCGGTAATATACACAAAGTGTAATGCTAATAAATAAATAAATACATAAATAAATGTACAATAAAATACATATTACCAGGGTAACACAAAAAGTAAATCAACACTTATTTCCATTGTGGTTCTAACAGAAAACACACAGCAGTCAAACACAACAAATAAAAGTGAATAAAATTACTATGTACAGGTAAAAGCACCAGTAAATAAAAACAGTTTTTCCATTGGGCCAATGAATTGAATAAATGGGTCTTAACCCTGGATTTAAAAATGGACAAAACATTAAATACATTTGTCTTGATATGACAAACTAATAATAATAATAATTTTTTGTCCAAATCTAAAACATAAACTCTGGTACAATTCTGCTCATTCTCTCCTGGTATCTCGGGGGCCCCTGCAGATCCAGAAGTTGCTGACACGGTGCCGTTATCTCCCCGTTCTCCCCGGTAACTAAAATCCACAGACGGCTCTCCATGTCAGCCAATCAGATAAGAGATAGCCCCTGATTTCGACTCAGTGCTGCATGCCTTTTATCTTGCTGCTAGAAAGCATTTTGCTCAACAGATGGGATCCTGTGGAGTGTTTACTGTGTGCCACATCCACAGAATGGACATAATGAGAAGGAAGGGAGGACGAAAGAGAGGGACGGGCCGGCGCTTAAACTCAGGCTTCGAGACATTAATGAAGGGAAGAGGAAACAGAGATGGAACACAAAGGCAGGGACATATTCAGGGAGGACGGAGATCAAGGACTGCAAAGGAGTGAAAAAAGGAGGAGAAGTGAGACAAAGTCAGAAAATTCAAATCTTTCAGTTCATTCTTCCAATGCCAGCTATAGGGAAGCCTGGCAGACAGAAATAAAAGCATTAAAGGGCAGTGAGAAAAGAAGATAATGTATGTTACGCATTCCAGAGCACATATTTTCCCCCTGCTATCTATCTGCCTGTATGTCTGCCTCCCAATCAGACATTTCTATCACTCAGCAGCGGCTCCATCAAACACTGAGGTAAATCTGCAACCAGCAAATGAGACGCGGAGAGATGGACAAAACCAAAGAGGCACAGGAGAGAGACTGAGAGAGGGAAAAAAACAAAAAAACGAGCACAATCTACATCGCTGATAAATTAAACGCAGTGGATATTTGACCGTGAACCGGTTATGCATTATTTTCGCTATTTAGCTGGAACTTCCTTTTGACCTCATTTTTAGGACTTGGTAGAAAATAAGCAAAGAGACGAGAGCATATGAGGAGACATCTACATGCTCTACAATGCCGCTTGCAATCAGAGACGATTTTTTTCCCCCCTCTTTCGTCCGCTGAGGACGCTATTAAAGCATTAGAAAAAGAGCAGTGTATCTCGAACTGGCGGTGAGATACAAGAACGATCGCTGAGGCGCAGAAAAGACTGAAAAATTTGCCCCCAAAAAAAGAGGAAATTACGTACTATGAGATAAAGTTATAGCATATAGATAAAGTAATATATTTTTAGCATTTGAGCTAATGTAGCTCTCAAAATGATGTTATAATGGACAAATACAACAAAGAAAGTGGGATCTGGTCTGAACAGTACAACGAGGTTTACAGTCCCAAGCAGCACAGAACTGAGGAATCTTTCCTGCTTTCAACAATGCCCCTCACAATATGGCGGCGACGTCAACGTGCAATGCCGTGATTCAATGCGGCGTCTACATATTAATGTCTATGCATATACTCTGGCCGGGTTGCGTTTATTCCATTTTGTTTGAGACTTTGCACGTGTGCACATCACTGTGTAGTAATGCTTGTAAACGTGACCCTTAATTAGGCCGACGTCATGTCAACAAATGCTTAAGTTTTCTGCCGGTTCAACAACACTTCATGACCGGGTACGACTCATTTTGAGGGAAATGCACTTCTCTAAAATATCACTCGACCATCACGAGCGAACGGATATGTAAGTGTGCAAATAATGGCAGATTACACAAAATACCCTAAATTTAAAAATACACATAATTTGGAAGTATGTGGCATCGTGAGTTTACTGGATAACATTGGAGTTAGGGATTTGACGGTGCTCACATTCACACACACACACAACAAATCTCGCTATCACCAAGCATAAAGTTTACTTTTGCAATCCCGAGCATGACCGGCCACATTTTTTTTTTTTTTTTGCACAGCATTCAATATTTCACATCCACATCAATCTGAGTCCAGTTAAAGTCAATAACTGTGCCCAATAGTGCAAACTCTTCTTGTACCACACATTTAGAAATGACAAAAAAAAAAAAAAGGCTTCTTTGTTCAACTTAGCTTCCCTGGTTATTTGTCAGTGTGAATTACTATAAAAGCCCACTGTAATAAATCTTTCATGCTTTTGTGGCATCAGTGCAGACATACGGTCGCACACGGAAGCAGCACTGAACTGAAAGAAACTGAATACGCAACGTGCACTTTGGAGATACTCAAACGCATTCTGGTCGGGCCGGCAGCTGTAGTAGAATGTGGAATTAAGGGAAGGGGAATATATAGGTCAGATGTGCTGTAACACGCAAGAGATGTCTCGGGCTGATCTGTTCGTACTGTGGCCGATCACGGAATGATGGTATCAGTTTCACTAATGCTGATACATTTCCAGTTCTGAGCTCTTTTGATTTTTTTCAGCGCTGTATTAAAAGCACGCTGTGCACACTTAAAACACCACATTCATTGAACGAGTCGCACTATAGCCGCTTCATTACAAAATGAGATCACATTCCAGTCAAGCAATGTGAGGAGAGCCATTTTTAGCTGCGTTTACTCTTGTTTACATTGTGTACTGTTACAGAATACAAATTTAAAAAAAAACCCCACAAACAAACAAACATGAAATCTGACATTTCAGAAAGGTGCTGCTGTTTTGCAAAGTACAAAATACATGGAAATCAATGGCGCATATTCCCTGCGCTGGTAACAGCGTAACGCTTGGACAGCAAAAATGTAGATGAGTGGGTGAATGAGTGGGTTAGTCCATCCCAGCCAGCTTGCGTAGACAGTAACTCAACAACAATAAATGCTATCATCGTGTAACTCACCAAATTAAAAGAACATATAAATGGACTGCATTTCTATAGCGCTTTTCCATCTAGCAGATGCTCAAAGCGCTTTACAATGATGCCTCACATTTACTTTCCCCAGCCAAGGCCAGTACCCATTTTTACAGCTGGGTGGACTGAGACAATGTAGATTAAGTGTCTTGTCCAAGGACACAGACAGGTAGCACAAGCAGGATTCGAACCCAGGTCTACATATTGGCAGACCAGCTCCTTACCCACTGAGCTACCTGCACTATAATGAGGACAAACTCTGCTGCATCTGGTGAACTTTGATGCACCAGATCGATACAAAGAGCAACTTTATATGTAATATCCCATACCGTATTCGACCGTTTAAGCGCACTTTACACGAAATAAATTTTTACTGATCACATGTACTTAGAAATCACTCTTTTAAGCGCACATTTTCTGGGATTTGCGTACCCGTCTCGCTTTGACGCCTGAAGCTTTGGTTCATGAAGCAATCCTTCATGCGCGCAATGAAACCTCGGAGAGAAATAGCAACCAGTACATTTGAATTTCATTCCTTTATTTGGGGATTCCATGTTTACAAAGACATTTGGACCCAACCCACCTTGGGTCATGGATGGCAACCATCCAGGCAGACAACTGGTCAATCCCCACCTCTCGAAAGTAACCATCTATCTGCCGCAGCCAGGTGAAACATGGGCATCCCCTTGGCCTTCTCCAGTTGCTGGGATCTTCAACACTGAGGGACCCATATGCTGGATCATGCCCAGATTAACGCACCACATGGCCAAAATGTCGTAGCTGACCCTCCCTCACAATGCAAGCGATACTCCTCATCTGAGTCTCCCTAACTGTTTAACAAAAAGTCATTCCATCAGTACCCAAGGATCCTCCAAAGAGACCTAGTACCAAAGACATCCATTTGTCACCTTACGTCACTGGTTAGCGTCCAAGTCTCACAACCATACAGTCAGACAGGTAACACCAGGACCCTAAAGACTTTTCTTCTCCTGCAAAGATATCGGCATCACCAAACACCTCTGTCCAATGACCTCATGACTCCATAAGCGCTTCCCAGGCGTCTCCCGATCTCAAAGGTCAAGAACCCAGAGACATGAATGTCACTGCCGAGATAAGTGAATGTCTCTACAAGTTCAACCGGGGACCTTCTGTTTGGGAGGCAAACGTGCAAACGTAATTTCACTGAAATTCATTCATGTCTTTTCAGAAAGAAATGCAGATTAAAAAAAAACATAATTCTGTTGGTGTTTGAAAAATTACAGGCAAACCCCCAAATTTATCGTAATAAAAATAATTAGAAAATGTCTAAATATCCCCGAGTGCTTTGCTCCTGCTGTGTGGTCATGTGATTTCCTTGTGGACAGTAAAAGCCGACACATGCTTTGCCAGCCTGCATCAAGGCACAAACACAAAGCAATAGTGACCCGCTGGCACTTTGTTTTTCTGTGTCATGATGCCACTGCAGAGCATTGTCTGCAGCTGATTAAGCAGCTTCAAATTGCTCTGTGCAACGCAACGATATGGACCACAGCCCAGAATCCCGGATTTATCCTAAAGCCTTTCAGTCAGGACTCTGCCAGCTGTGGTTTAAGGCGTGCAAGGAGACAAATAACTAGAAATAACTAATTTGTCAACAGGATGAAGTAGACGGGAGGTGTTGTGGACGGCTGGTTGGTTCGGTGCTGTTGCCCTTTAGCGTACCGTGTTGCTGCTTTGCACACTTCTCTGGCTTATCACCGCAGGGAGGCGTCTGTTTATTTACCGCAAGAAGAAGTAGGCGATCCAGACAAACCGAGCTCTGTCTTTTATCTGAGATCTGATCTCAGCTCGGCTCGTTTTCATCGTCGGTATGTCACACTGTATTTATCGACGTTGCAAATATGAGCCTCTCGCTCCCCTCCTCGAGCTTTAACACGAGCACCACGCTGACACATATACACACTCAAATGGCTGGATAGGGGTTTAAAAAAATAACTTTTTTTTTTTAATCCCTTCCTGGCTCTTCGCTGGCTATTTTTAACTTGAATGCTCGTAAGTTGTGTCTCCCTTTTTTACATACCTCTATGCCTCAGAGACGTCTCTCTTCTTTTCAATCTCTCTCTCTTTTTTATCCCTCCATTCATCAGGGCTGTTTGCGGGAGAAGAGATGAAAGATGCCACAGTGGGATTTTCATCACAGACACACACAAGCGCACACGCACGCTGCTGTGCAAATATTGTGTTTGTGTGCATCCACTGGACTGAATATCTTTTGTGGCTTGGCAACGTTCTTCATGTAATGCAGATGATTAGGATGATGCATGAGGAAGCTTTAGAAAGTGCCTTATGTCTATGTGCAGGCCGCCGTCTCTGCAGAGATGCACATGGAATTTTAATTTCTAGTGGTGTAACAGACCATAATTAATCCGTGATCCGTACGGACCCCCCCACACACACCACACACACACACAGTTCAGCACGCATATGAACCATGGCTGAATTGCAAAGTTTACATACTAGTGTGAAATACACATTTATTATCACGATGAATTGTTTTTAAAGTCATAATTGTGATGCAGATTCGCCGCAAAATCAAAGCAGATGTGTGTTCATGTGAGCATGTAAGAAGCGGTTGTGCGTTCACGTGAAAAGAGCATCTTAAAAGCCGACGCCCTCTGCCGCCTGGTGCTCGGCTCGAAGCAGCTTGGTGCAGGCTGAACGCACTTTGGTATCCAACCACAGAAAGAATCACTCCAAAATATCAGAAGTTGGGGACAGGGTGTGCTCTGCATTTTCCCTGTGCCATCCCGAGCCCACTGAGACAAGGTGGCTGGGACTCCACTGACCTCCGGGACAAAAAAAGCTACTTTTCCCGACTTTTGCAGAGTGGTGCATCACTCGGAAAGCAAAGTTATGTTTGTCTCCCCTTTTTTTTTTGTTGATGCGAGAAATGATCTGATCCACGACTAAAAACCGTGATCTGATCCGAACTGTGAGTTTTGTGAGCCGTTGAACCCTATTACTTTCTATGAACATTAATGCGTGCTATTTTTTCCTTTTACTAGATTTGCAAGTTTTCAGTTCCCATCATACACAGAAAAAAATTCTTATTTTATTGATAATATCTGAAAAACTAGAAGGACACTTTGTGTGCAAATCTCCACCAGGCTAGTAAAAGCCAATCATTTTTACCTCCACTAACCACAAATGGAGACTTCTGAT
>OMMV01163150.1:3251-13334 GCA_900302635.1 Chatrabus melanurus
CAGCTCGTCATGCTAGCCCGATGCTAACGCTGGTTAGCTCCCTTCAGGACGCCTCGGAGGAAAACCTTTTCTTCAGTTTCTTACTTCTGAAAGTGTGGCTAACTGGCCGCCAGAGGTCTGTTGGAAAAAAAAAAAAAAAAAAAAAAAGCAAAGCGAGCCCACCGCCTTTCCACGACTGTAAAGTTGGGTAGTTGGCAAAGGTTACTCCGACATAACAAAAAAAGAAGGGGAAAAACACACACAAAAAAAAATCCAAACTGACCACCAGCCACTTTGCAGACGAATTGTGATTGGAGGATGAGCTCAACCAATCATCTGCTGAGATTCCTGAGAGGATGAGCTCACTGGTACCGCCCACTAAAAAAATAAATAAAATAAAGTCAACAATAATAACGAGGAAACAACACATATATTAACATTTACGCATTAAAATATTAAACAAAAGAACCAACATAAACGGCAAAAAACCCATTTATCCAACCACACCTCAGACACATAAAAACTCTACCCATAAGTGCTTAAACTAATTATTTTTAAATAATTAATTAAACTTTTATAAAGGGTCAGAAAATTATGTAAATTACAGTTTTAAAAGGTGATGTCTTATGACCTGACATCAGGTCATGTCGGATCTGGGAGCGTCTGCTGGTGTCGTTCGTCGCACCATCCATTTGCCATCCAGAACCAAAGGCAGAGCCGTAGTCAAGGATGGATTACTGAACGGGCCTGCCAGGCCCAGGGGCCCAAGGGCTCAGGGGGCCCTGGAGCCCAAGCCTAATGGGCCCCTGAAGCCAAATAACACTAGTTATGTTATGTGATATGCCTTAATAGGGCCCCTTGATCATTTAACACGGGCTATGTTATTCACCCCCTGATACCTGAAGGGGGCCCCACAATCAAATAACATGTGGTATGTCATTTTCATATGTCTTAATAGGGCCCCTCAATCATATAACACGGGCTATGTTATTCACTCCTGAAATCTGAATGGGGCCCCTCAATCAAATAACATACAATTTATCATATGTTTTATTAGGGCCCCTAAATCATATACCACAGGGGATGATATCCACCTGGACGCACGGTACACCAGGTGGATATCATCCCCTGTGGTATATGATTTAGGGGCCCTATTAAGGCATATCACATAACGTAACTAGTTACGTTATGTGATATGTCTTAATAAGGCTCCTCTCAATCATATAAATGTGCATGAGTGCAGGGGTGAGTGCCGGCGCAGTGGGGGGGTGCCCCATCTGTGCCCCGGGGCCCACTGGCTCATAATCCATCCATGACCGTAGTGTGGTGGAAGCGGCAGCACGCAGCCCCACCGGATGCTCCCAGACCTAGCCCGACCTGTTGTTGTTGTCAGTGAGACAGACAGACAGACCGTTTTTGCATGCAAATGGACTAAATCAGGAAAACAACCTGTCACCTTCTGATTGTTTCACAGCAGTTGCATTCCACACTTCAAATAGCACAGTCATATCTCAACACAACCCAGCAGAAAGGATTTTGCATGAATTTAGCTGCAAAAGAAAAAAGAGTGAGGGTGATGGTCGAGCTGGGTACACAGTTAACGGGGGGGAGGGGGGACCGTTTCTGCACAGAAATGCAGTGAATAAGAGAACTAAATTGATTAGATTCTAAATAAAAACTCAAAGAACATGCTCACAAGTCCACACAGCCCTGTGGGAAGGATTTTGCATGAATACAGCCAAAGCAGACATTTCTTCATTCTCTCTCTCTCTCTCTCTCGCTCTCTCTCTCTCTCTCTCAACATATCTGTGGTTTTAAAGCTACACTTAGCATTAAATGAGCTTAAAATGAGTTTCCTTGATTTCATAAGCCTAGGTCCAGTGAAGACCAAGGCCATGGCTGCTCATAATAATAATAACAAACAACAGCAACAATAATATTAATAGCACTAATAGTTTTAATATTATTTTTATTTTAAAAGTATTATTATGTTATGACATATTAACATCATTATCATCATCATCATCATACATTTAAAATAAACTAATAATGTTATTATTATTATTATTATATTATTCTTGTTGTTATATCACCACAGCAGATCCAATAATAATAATAACAAACAACAGCAACAATAATATTAATAGCACTAATAGTTATATTATTTTTTATTTTAAATGTATTATGATGATAATATTATGACATAACATTATCATCATAATGCATTTAAAATAAATTCTTCTTCTTATTATTATTATTATTACTACATAACTACAGCAGCTATAATCATCATCATCATAAATTAAAAAATTTAATTTTATTATATTTTGGATGCAATCCAGATGTATGTCAATTTTTTACCTTTGGCATTTTTGCATCATGCACAAAGATGGAAAAAGTACAGAAAATGTAAGGTATAGCAACTTTGTCCATTGTCACCCCAGCAGTGGTATATGCTCTCTGAGTGCTGTTCTAGTTTTAGTAAAGTAAGGCAAGTCAAAGTGTGTTCATTTATTTCGCACCATTGTGCATTTGAAAGACATGAGAAGACACTATGTTGCATTTAAATGCATAAGAACTGACAATAGAACCATTAAAACTTGCTTCCAAATGCAACGAAATTTATCTTTGCATTTATTCCTTAAGACATTCACAGCACAAAAAGGTGAAGAATTGCATCTGATACAAGCTGTTTGCAAAACATGGACCATTTCAGAGACCTCAGCTTCTGAGTGCCGCACGTTGAATTCTGGGTACAAATGTATCCACACATTGCATGAGGCCAAAGGCGCGTTCCATCTTTTTTCTGAAAGAATATTTTACTATTTTTTTCCTGTTACTGCATAAGTATTCCAACTATAACTGCACAATCACAATGACGTCATCTGAGTGAGTGCTTCTGTGCAAAGTTATCCTTGTCAAACTCCAGTTACACAGGAACTGTGTTTGGATACAAGCTAGACCACAATGCATTGCACGGCACTCAGAAGCCTACTTCTCCAAGAGTGTGTAGCTGCAGTAAGGCGGAGAGTGCACGGTTCACGCAGAGTGTGCACCTTCCGGAAAATCTTCCAGAAATTTAACCTGGAAATGTAACCGTGGAATTGCTTCCTGATTGCAAAGTTAGTGCTAATTAAGTCGAAAATCTTAGGTTTTCAAGTAAGGGTTAGGATTAGGGTTAGTGTTAGGGTTAGTTACAAGCTTGGCAGAGTGAGCACGTGACGTCAGAGGCAGAGCGTGCACAGACTGCACATACTGCAGCTAGACCCTTCGCGACATCTCTGAAACGGTCCACGGCTGCAGTATTTGTTGCCGGTCCCCTCCCTCCACCCTCATCCCCACCCTTTATCACGTTTCAGGATGGAGCAGGCCCTGCCACTCTGCGATATGTGCACCCTGCATTTCGTACGATCAGACACGCATGAAAGAGAATGCTGCATATAGAAGCATATGGAGTGATTTCCTCCGATGCTCCACCGCCACTACCCACTGGCTGTTAAAGCTGCATGCATGCGTGCCCACTGACTCTGGGAGTGGAGGAGGCATCGCTATGATTAATATCGCTTTGCACAGCTCTCCCAGCAAGGTCATCAGCCGCCATCTGTAGGCAGTGAAATTGTTTAATTCCGTTTAGATTTCATTGTGCTTTTGTTTCTCTGCTCATACACGATTCAGCCTACTGCACTGGAAAGTGGATGTCTGGTAGACTGCATCTTTTAAATAGAGCTGAACAATATATTTCAAACATGTATTCATAGAGGATCATGAACGCCAGTGTCTGTTAGTGCAAAAAAAAGAAAAGAAAAAGCATCTTTGATGACTAAGTGCAATGATGAACTGCAACGGCCTCATCATTTCCAGCCGGAAGACACTTTTGTTCTCCTCTCGTCTAGAGGGCAGTAGAGACCCACGTAAAGCTCGTGCTGCTCTGCCGTTATTACTATGCAAGATGCTCATCTTACTTTATCTCTCGCCTTCTGAGACACAAGTTACACAGCTGAATGAACCGTCAGCATATATGCAAGCTTTTCCTTACATATGCCTTACAAAATAATACACTATATGTAATTAACTTTTGGGGAGGCTAATATTTTGAGGGCATCAATTTTGCACAGACAAGTAACCTTACAAAAGAAGCACTTTATGTGCAGAATGCGCTTAGAATTTGTGAGTGTGCCGCGTATGAATCCACACAGACAAGGGAAGGGCTGGAGAGCGAGGGTGTTGGATTGCATAATGAGATCAAAGGAGAGTAAGGCACGCATCAACATCCCTTTTCCCTTCTGTCGAACAAGTCGGACCAAAAGCTGACAAGTAGTTCAGATGAAGGATGTTGTTTCATTGTTCTGCACAACAGGGATCTTGATTGAAAAGCAGATCTCATTCAGTGGCTGATATCATCTGTACAAGGGTTGGCTGAAAAGTTGGAAGGTTGAGCTAAATCAGTGGAACTTAGCATGCATTTATTTCATCCATTTTAATACCTATTTCTATTTTTTTTTTTAACCAGGTACAGTTGTATTTAATGTTTTGCAGAAGTCCTTGAAAGTTGGTTAGGTCCACTCGAGAAGCATGTGCAGTATATCTACTACCCTGCAGACCCACCCTGGGTCGCGATAGACAACCAGCCAGGCAGACTAACAGTCCGTGCCTTTCTCCCGAAAGTTGTCATCTATCTCCTGCAGCCAGGTGACACATGGGCATCCCCTTGGCCTTGGCACTGAGGCACCCACTGGATCACGCTCAGGGAAATGTGCCATGCAGTCATACTACCATTTGAAAAATTCATTAATTAAATTGATTTATATAGCACCAAATCACAACATAAGTCACCCCAAGGCACTTCAAAAGGGTAAGGTCTAACCTTACCCACCCCCTTAGTAAGCACATTGGCAACAGTGGTGAGGAAAAACTCCTTAGATGGATGTTTTTGTGATTATAGGAAGAAACCTCAAGCAGACCAGACTCAGAGAGGTGACCATCTGCTTTGGCCATACTACCAATGACAAAAATTCAACGAGACAAAGAACAGCAAAGAGTTGTCAAACATGCACAGACAGAGGTGGTGAACAAAGCGTCCAGGTCCTTATAAGGTCCAGTGGTCAAAATAACCATTAGTCCAAATAATTAACTGGTAAGATCAAGGACCCGTGAAGCGGAACGCTGTTGGGATCATCATCGAGGGATCGAGGGAATCCACACTCAGATAGAGAAGACCAACCGAAGAATCTTGCGATTCTTGTCATCCAGTTACATCTCCCGGGCCGTCAGTGATGTAACAGATCCAGTGGTGGCCAATCCTGATCCTCGAGGGCCGCTATCCTGCACATTTTCCATCTCTCCCTGCTCTGCCACAAGCTGATTAGCTCATTCAGGTGTCTGTTAGCTCTTGATTGGCTGAGCACACCTGAATGAGATAATCAGCTTGTGGCAGAGTAGGGAGAGATGGAAAATGTGCAGGATAGCGGCCCTCGAGGACCAGGATTGGCCACCACTGAGATAAACAGTAAACGAAAACAGTAAATTTGAGAAAACAGCAAAAAACACACCACCAGTTTCAAGATATTTTGCTTCACTAATACCTCTGGGTCCCTTAATTGCTTCCGGAAATGTCAGAATATCGAACTTTTGCTTCAAAAAGTCGACCAAAGTTCAAAGTTGCTAGGTTTTGGTTGAATAAGTGAATCAGTTCTCGGAACTTGCTAGGTCCTGCCGCTTCAATATCTATGAAACCGTAAATGTTTTCTTATCGAATGTCATAAGATAAGGTAAAACCGAGTAAGTCTAAAAATGGTCTTAACTCAATTTTCAAAGAAAATTGACTTACTAGGTTTTTCCAAAACACTCAAAGAGTTGTGTGCCTCATCTGGGTCTCCCTAAAGCCCTGGTCACAACCGGCCGTACAGGCTCCTACGTCCAAATTGTGTGCAGAATTGCATGTTCCATGCAAGGCTGACGTGCGAAATGGCGAGGCTACAGACAGCACGTAAGCACATACGGCGGATGTTGGACATGTCCAACAGATTCTACGACTTCCCAGTGAACAGCGAGGCCGCAAGATCAACGTGCGCCCCGCCCAAGAGGGCCGCAAGTGAGACGTGCAATATTTATGGCACCCGTGGGAAAAACTAATCAGTACTCTATAATTAATTTGATCTTATTGCCCGCAAAATTCCATATTCATAAATGTAAATTCACCAATTATAAGCCATCCCTTATATTCGAAAAAGACGTCCAACACAACATAACATCAATTCAGTGTTCCAAGAACAAGAAAGCTGTTAACACTAATAATATATTTCCCCTGTATAACAATTTAATGAACTAATTTGTATTCTTTTTTATGTAAACCCCTGGCATCATGTTTACTTTGTTTATATGTGTGTTCGTGTTGTTCACCTGATGTTCAATATGTTGTTATTACTACTAACAAAAAAAAACTAAAAAACTGAACAACCGTGGTCTACGACGCACGTGTCACGCTGTGAGGGAGCACATGCCCTTACGCACACGTGCCACATGGGTGACGTACTGTCACCTTGCGTTCCATTCTCTTCGTAGGTGGTGTGTGATTGCCACGTCCGCATGTACTCATGTGGTGCGTACGGGTTCCACGGCGACCGCACGTTGCTATTGGTATCCCTGCTTGTCCGGAAATCTCACGTTGCCCCTGCGGCACGCACGGTGGACGTACGCCGGTCTTCCTCCTTTCTGACGGCGCCCGTGCAACCTTTCCTCTACCTCTACGGCCTCCACGGCACCCACAATTCACAGAGGACATATCATCCCAAAATTCGTGCGCCCAGTTGTGACCAAGGCTTAAGTAACCTCTCATTTAACACAAAGGAATTCCAGCTGTACTCAAGGATTCTCCGGCTAGACCTAGTTGGTGGTAGCAAGTATTCATCAAAATTGAAAAAGCCTGGCATTAAGGTATCATTAAGTACCTGCAGAAGAAGGGAAAGACATTCATGTCAATATGGTTGTGACTTTAGGGGATGCTGCTGCAGTTTTATCAAAAGTGGACAGCTGAATGCGAGAGTGTTTGAGAATCAACTGAAGATGAATTCACGTCTGAACAGGCTGCAACTGCCACCACAGAGGAACACATCAATCATGTTCACCACATGTTGATGGATGATACGCCATTGACTATCAATCAGGTAGTTAATGGTGTTAGAATCTCCTGTGAGAGTTGAGAACGAAATGTCAAGGGTTTCAGTTCAGTGGGTATCATGTCTTCTAAATGCGTCATGTCAAGAAAAAAGTTCCGGCAAATTTAATCGAATGTTTCCTCACCCAGGATGCATACTGGGACCATCACTTTGAGCCAGAGATAAAGAAACAATGTATTCAGTGGAAACGTATGTCCTCACCCTCTCCAAAGAATCCCATGGTTGTTTTGTCGATAGAGAAGATGATGGCCTCTGTTTCCTGGGATGCCAAAGACATTATGTTTGTAGACCACCACCCAAAAGCCCAAACCATGAAGACAGAGCACTTTGGCAGCTCGATGAGGCATCGAGACAAGGCTATTGTAAAGGTACCCAACAGAGATTAGGTGGATTACTAAGACCAAACACACATGAAAGCTGACTAAGAGGGTCTTGTTTCATCAGGACAATGCCCCAGCTCTCAAGTCAGTAGTTGCTATAGCTGCTGTGTAAAACTGTGGCTTCATGCTGGTTGAACACCCAAAATCACAATAAAAAGTGGAGTGATGATGGTGTCAAGTCTGCCACTGAGGACCTTTTTAACAATTAGGATGAAAGCTTCCACAGCAAGGGGATTCAAGCGCTGTAGCACTGTTGGAACGTGTGTATGGACCTCAAAGTGGAATATATTATAACATAACTCATATAGGTGGTCTCAACTCACAAGTACATCACCATTAAGCTAGGAACATTTCAGCTGAACTTTGTACGTTCGGTTGACTGCTGTTGTCTTGGCAATCAGACTGTTTTGTCTTGCAACTCAACGTCATATGTTTTTCTTACATAGGAATTTATAATTCATTATTAATAATACACTATCAAGCTCAATTTGTTGATTTTCCTAAATGTACCACAAATAAGTCATCTTATGAAACTGTATATCTATATCTCTCTCTCTCTATATATATACATATACGATGCCTTTCATTTGCTTTCACTGTATTCCCTTGTTTCCTTTATTGCCACATTTTTCTTCATGCTCATGTGCTACTGTGTAAGCTGTCAAAATGTCCCTGCATTGATGTCACAAAGATAAATTCCTGCATTTATTGTGCTATTTCTGAGTGACAGGCATTGACAGAAGCGTTTGTTTCGGCGGAGCTCACTGTGTTCCAGCTCTCTTTGGAAGTGGGCAAACTCCCTGCGGTCATAATACTGGTGAGTAGTTTCCATAGCAGCAAAAACACCACACCCACCACCACAGAAGCTGATGGCACTGCAGTAATCACGATCACGTTACCTGATGGGGCGTCTGGACACGCATTGTTGTTGATGGCAAACAGACCATTGCTATTCATTCCAAAAAATGTCTATTAGACGACACTAGTGCAGCACTCAGAGCACACACACCTCTGCCAATGTTCAAAATGTCCTATTTTGCTATCTCAAAATTTACTGGTACATACATTGTTCCAGCCAGGCCAGGTGTAACTTTTTACAACTGCGTGCGGAAACACGTGTACAGGCGTAGTTTTCTGTCCTGTGTGTGTGTGTGCTTGTATTTGTACAGTTGTGTGGACAAAATTTGGTTTTAAACCATCATTGTGAGGACATTTTGGCATTGTGAGGACATTTTGGCTGGTCCTCACAATGTCAAAGGGCTGTTTGAAGGTGAAGACTTGGTTTTTGGGTAAGGGTTAGAATAAAGTTTGGGTTAGGGTTTGGCATTTCTCTGTGATGGTTAAGGTTAGGGTTAGGGACTATGGAATGTGTTATGTCTGTGAGTGTCCTCGCAACTAGAGATACAAGGGTGTGTGTGTGAGTGAAAATTGGTACCATCCTGTCAATAGCCTCCGCCAATTAAATTACCCCTCACCTTATCTCAGTACCCACTTTGACTAGAGAGGAGATTTTGGCCTTAGATTACACACAGAATTCCAGTTGACCCAACTGAACACTTTCCCCAAAATATCTGGAAACACCTGTTTGACCGTCAACCCCAATGAAATCACCCCTCGTATTTCAGTAACAAGTCAGGTCTGGGAGCTCGCCCTGGTAACGCCCTGGTAACCACACCACGGAATCGCCCTGAGTCATGGATGGCAACCACCCAGGCAGCCAAGCGATGCATCCCCACCTCTCCAAAGTAACCCTCTACGTATCTGCTGCAGCCAGGTGAAACACGGGTGTCCCCTTGGCCTTCTCCAGTTGCTGTGGTTCTCAACACTTCAATAACCGTTCATCAAAATGTTTCCATTGAAGAGAAACAATTTCTCAGAATGTAAAAAAAAATCACATTTGAACACCCATCTTTCAATTTATGGTGACATAATTCAAAAGTATAGTAGTTTTTAATGATGATAATTTGGTTTATAAATCTGCTGAGGGGGAATCCTGTGATGTTGTAGGTCGTAGAAGATAGGATGAGTTTGCCTGGTTACCTTTAGGTAGTTGCTGTGGCAGCGGAGCAGGTAGCTCAGTGCAACCTATTCTCATGAAACGTTCATAACAAAACATATGAAAAGTAATGCACAATCTGTATATATAAATGTTTCAAAGTTTCTGCGGCCACGGTGTTCTCAGCAATTACACACTCCAGGCAACTTAAAATTTGCACACATGCTGCTTACAAGACCCCATTGAAAGTGCATATACACACTGCAAAAGGTCAGATGCTTCAATCTCCACAGAATTTCACCATTTTGACCCTCTTAGCTACAGCTCCCCCATAATATGATACCTACTGCCAATGATACATACGTGACCAGTCACCAAAGTTATAGCACTTAATTCCCTGTACGTTTCTCACAATCAACATTTTTCTGGCAGGTTTGAACCCAAATTGTGGAGAATGCACGGCATCCGTTTGGGAAAACCCCTACTTGTTACAGTAAGGTGAAAGCGAGGCTCTGAAGTCACATGGTTTTGTTTACATTTGGTTGTCAAAGGG
>OMMV01163184.1:0-11222 GCA_900302635.1 Chatrabus melanurus
AAAGAAGACTTGAAAGTTCAGCTACAGTTTGCCAGAAGGCACATGGGAGATGCTAACCCAAATTTGATCTATTTTGTTGTATGAAAATCCTTCTCTGCTCCACTCCACTATGAAGCTGTGGGTGTTGATGAAAAATGCAAAACTTGCACTATGAACAATTTCCCCAATCACACCCAGAGAATCCGATAACTTCGTCATGGGGGTCTTGTTGGCTTTCCTCACTAGACTCCTTCTTGCACGATCACTCAATTTTTGAGAACTGCCTACTTGACACAGATTTACCATACAGTACCATACTGTTTGCATTTCTTAATGATTGATGTGAATGGAGTCCAAGACCTATTCAGTGACTTGGAAATGTTCATGTATCCATCCCCTGACGTGTCTAAAGAAAACTGACTGTAAAATGATGATTTATGTGTGTTATACTAATGGGGGCACATACTTATTTACACTTTTGTTTTGTTTGATATTTTTATTTCATTTTTGTCACATTGTAGAAATTTGTCTTCACTGTGAGTTTAAACGGCATAACTTTAGAATTTTTTTTTATGAATAAGTCTGAATTTTTTTAAGTTTGATGTCGTAAAATAAATTAAAATGTGTAAAAGCTCAGGTGCAGGAGGTGTTCCTGGCACGTCCAACTGGGAAGAGACCGAGGGGCAGACCCAGGACTAGGTGGAGAGATTATATCTCCTCACTGGCCTGGGAGCGCCTGGGGATCCCCCAGTCAGAGTTGACCGAGGTTGCTGGGGAAAAGGAAGTCTGGGGCTCTTTGCTAAAGCTGCTACCCCCGCGACCCGATTCCAGATAAGCGGTTGAAGATGGATGGATGGAAAAGCTCAGGGGGCCACATTTTTTTCACATCACTGTACAACAATAAACTTTGACTTTGTCTGTGTCCAAATATAGATATCTGTAAGCTTATTTATCTGGTTCTGTGCTTATTGGTGCGATCACTTCCATTTCCCGTTGACAGGTGGACCACCTGGACAAGAACGGCCAGTGTGCGTTGGTTCATGCGGCTCTGCGGGGCCACATGGACGTGGTGAAGTTCCTCATCCAGTGTGACTGGAACATGGGGCTCCAACAGCAGCAGTCCCCGCAAACCCAACAGCAGGCGGCTTTCACCAAAAGCCACGCCATACAGCAGGCCCTCGTCGCCGCCGCCAGCATGGGCTACACAGAGGTACAGTGGCAGTGGAGGGGGGACCCTAGCATTCTGACATTTTATAGTTTTATGAGCCAAAAAATGATGCGTGGTGCAATGCCACTCATTACAAAGTGCATGTGTTGCACGGTTTGGGAATATTTCAAATGTAAAGTAACTTCAAATTACCTGCCCCGCCCCTTTTTGTGACTCTACCCCCAAACTGATTACTGGCATTTTTTAAAGGTTAGACTTTTTTTGTGCGGCGAAACGGTGCATTTTAAAGGAAAGGTGTGTAAAAGCTTGTGGCATTATTCTCATATTTTCTTTCATTTCCTATTTGTCTTCTTAAGCTTTGACGTTAAATATGTGTCCTCTTGAATCATCAGATTGTGTCGTACCTCCTGGACCTACCAGAGAAAGATGAAGAGGAGGTTGAGCGGGCACAAATTAACAACTTTGACACATTGTGGGGGGAGACAGGTGGGTGCGTCTGTCTCGACATTACACAGATAAAACCCTGAATTCTGACACGACCCAATGTTTAATGGTTCCCGCCGATTTGCTGATGTCACTCTGATCTGAGGACGCTTTTGGCTTAATAATCAATTACAAATGATTTTACATCAACACAGTTTGTCCTCGGAGCAAACGATGAGTACTTTGTGATGCTTCACTGTGTCACACTCTGAGGCCGAGAGCTGCAGTGCAGATGGGAGCAATGGTGCTGCTGTGCCTGACGCTGCGTCAGATACTCGTGGCATTGCAGCGGTGTCACTGGAGCTTCACACGGGAGGAGGCGGAGGAGAGCTGAGCTCCAGGGTGCTTAGAAATGACGAGTCTGATTGCACTGTGGCAGGGTGTTGAGAAATGTTCTGTCATTGTAACCTGAAGCTATGAAAGCTCATTGCAAGCGTTATTCCCCAAGTGTCGAGTTTAAAAGGTGTCTTCATATTGTCAGCTGAAGAAGGGACTTGTACGCACTCAGTTGTAGTTTCATTGTTTATAAGGGATCAGACGGGATAGCTGCTGTTACAGAAGATGATTTTTTTTTAATACAAGTATTACTCAATAGGTCAACTGAAAGGACATTCTTCTTTACAACAGCCAGAGGGCTTAAAAACATACCAGTACAGAATGTCTCAAATTTTGCCTCTAGCCATGAATACGGCTGCAAATATGGTCACCCTTTTTGAATCCTATCTCTGTTTAAATCACTGTGCTGACAGTTATAGTTCCCGGCTACTGTACTGTCTCATTCACACTCCAGAGCAGAAGGTGGTGGTAATGCACCATTAAGCTGGATGTTAACCACTGTAAGACAAGAAGATGATGATCAGAATGAGGAGGATGTCCTGGGTCTTAGAAAATGAGCAAAATTAATAAACCATGCTCTCAAACTGAAAGGCCGTGCTCTTGAATAAAGATCGGAAATAACCTTTTTACTACTCACCATTCGACTTGTTTGCACTTTGTGCGACAGCCGGAACCACAATGGAGGAGGACGGCTAGGCTAAGGCAAGGCTCACTGTATTATCGTTTTAAAAATGTATAGTCGTTTTAAAAAGTTTATTTAGATTTAATGAGGTAAATGTGCACACGTTTAGCTCCACATTGATGTTTTTGTCCAGTGGCGACAAGAAGCAGTTTGCTCTTGAGTTCTTTGTGCCTCGTACAATAACATTAATTGGTAGCACCATGTTTCAAAAATAAGTGCGACTTACAGACTGGTGTGGCTTATATGCGTCTTTTCCTCTTCATGATGCATTTTTCAATAGATGCGACTAATGCTCCAGTGCAACATATGGTCCGGAAAACAGTATTTACCCACTCATAAATATATTTTTTAAAAAGCACAAAACAGATGTTTTCGAAATACTTTATCCTATAAAATAGGCCAGCTAAATAACAGAAATTAAATGGCAGCGTAAAGCTACAGTATGTAGGATTTAGGGGTATTTATTACCAGAAATGGAATATAGCATTCATAACCATCTGTTCATTAGTGTAACAATGAGTCTGTATGTTTTCATAAGCTTAGAATGAGTCCTTCATATCTAAATGGGAGCGGACCCCCTCATGGAGGAAACTACGTTACAGTGCAGTGTTGATAGAGTAGCCCAAAAGTCATACTTTCTCCACCTTTCGCACTTTGCAGCGCGACCAGAAGACTGAAGAAAAAAGAGGAATCAGCGGTTGCTCCCCTATACACTGGTTGCTAGTGCAGGCTAACAAGCTTGAGAACCCTCATTTTTGTGAAATGGAGAATCATACGTATGCTTATCACAAAAGGAGCATGAATCCCCGTCGCCAAAGAAGCCAAAAATATGAAGGGTATAATGCAATCTGCAACTTCACCACTAGATGACACTAAATCCTACACACTTGCTTTAACATGAACTAGTATACCAAACAAACTGACTGGACATTTGATGGCAAGATTGATAACATACAAAATACTTAAGTGCACTGTCTTACCTCACAAGGCTTGTGGAGCCTTCTCTACCTTCCCGTGTCATGTGTTCAAAATCTCCAGCCTTAAGGTCCAAATGGACTACAGCCGCTTTGTACGGTGGCGCAATTTTGATGAACTTGTGCAGGCGGTTGCGTGTCTGCACACATTTTCAGTTGCCCATCACCATAGTCAGGGGGCCACTCTGAGCAAGTGGCTTAGATTTTGAGTTGGTTCACCACAAAATGTTTAAACCTGGTGAACCTGGTTGTCACTTTATAGAGATGTGCCCAACCTCTACAGCATCGGTTTTATACCAGTGCCCTATGAAATTGAATAGATTTTCTCAGTATTAATTAAAAAATTCAAATTTTGGTAATTCTACCAATTCTGTTGCTCCAGCTTATGTATAATATGATGAAACAGTGATGCTTTAGGCTCGATATCAAATATTAGCCAACATTGTTGAAAACTGGTGATAAAATCAACAATTTCCAACTTTGATTGATTTATGAAGTGGCTGAAAGCTGCACAAGTTGGAGGTATATTTACTTTTCACACCTAAATATGCTGAAGAGCATCCAGACAAAATGTTTTATTTTTATGAATGGGTCTCTCATGCATGAATGCTGATTTATATGATTTATCAAGAATAATGCTTCAACCAATGACTTACAGCAACACTGATGTGATTGAAAAATGAAAACCGAAGCTGTTTTTTGCCTTTTATAAACATAAAATTATATATATTCCCCATATAAATTGCATGTTTTTGACCAGTATGTGAATGATAAATGGCAATAATTTCATTTTAATTGAGTGCTTTTGCTCTTTCACCATTTATGGATACCAAAAATGGAGAAAATGACACAAGGGGTGCCATTAAACAGTGCATCCCTCTGAGGTTGTGCACAACTCTAGAATGTGACAACCAGACAATTCTAGGTCCCAAAGCATCCTACTGACAAAATAAAATGGTTTCAGGTTTAAGTTTTTTTGTGGTGAACGGAACCAATATTGGAAGAGCTCTTTTCCAAAACGCTATAAATCCATTTGAACTGTTTTGAGAAAAATGACATTTTCTACCCAGACCCTGTGAAACATGTTTATTGGCACAGTCTGAACATGTTCAATAACTGGCAAATCAAACAACGTTGGTGGTGATAAACCCAAATTTTATTATATTTGTTGCCGAAACGCTACAAATCCAGACATTCATTTCCTTCTTTCTGTCTTTTTAAAACAAAAACATGCAGTGGATGTCAAGTACCAGGATGATATAAAAATGGTGCATCATGCACTACAATGTATTTTCATAAGTGTTTTTATCACCTCAATTAAGGTGATGTTTCTGTGTGATGTAGCAATTGTCACATTCCATATCAGGTTTTTTTGGTGTGATTTTTGGAATACAGCTGTAATCTTGGGCCATTGAGAAAGTGTGTGTGGGGCGGGGGGGCTTTTAATAATCTGAGATAAAATTAGAGCATGGGGGGGGGGGATTTAGTCATAAATTATACTTAAATCAGTAGAATATCTGTGAAAACCCTCATAGAATTGTGGGACTTGAGAGATGTTGAACATTAAACAAACACATGAAATTGTAAAAGACAGATAAAAAGTAATTTGGCACAATATGACCCCTTTAATAATTATCTTACTGGATCCAAGACCATTTAATTACAATCAGTTCATTCAATCTGTTCTTTGAACGTTCACACCTGGATGAAAACATGACTCAAACATTTTTACACCTTTAAGAGGTCCGTGTGAGTTTAATTAATGCTCGTCAAAGCGGAGCATTTCAGCACAAAACGTCCGCTAGTTTACACACAAACCCCCACATTTTAGATATTTCTGTGACAGTTATTAAAGCAAGTTATTTTTGAAAGGAAAGGAGACTTGCGCGTGGAGCTGATTGGTGGAGAGGAAATATTGCATTCAGCCACAGAACAGGCGTGGCGCTTGTAATGGTTTGGAACGAAACAGCAATTTGCAGCTCATTTTAAACACCTATATGTCACGGTTTGGCATAAATCACTGAGGCAGTGAATAGGATCAGTAAACTATAGAATGGCATCATAAGCTCGTTTTTTTTTTGTTTTTGTTTTTTTTACATTTGGGGTTTATCGCGTTTTGGAAAAGAGCTCTTCATTTCCAGGTCTTGGCCTCCTGACTTCCACTGTAGGCAGTGGCATACAGTACGTGAAAACACAGCAGAGAAGAAGCCCGCACTGGAAACAGTTTTCAGTCTGTTAGCATCTTATCTCTCTCAGATAGATAATATCGAGAGGTATAAAGAGAAAGCAACTGAGAAATTCGTCTGTGTTTCTTGATGGTTGGCGTAAACATCGGGCTCCTCCATTTTCGTTATTTTGTCGCAGTTCGAGCCCGTCACCTAACCGCAGCAGTAAATTCAATCAATCAGCTTCTTTCCCTGTGCAGCATGGCAGTGCAAGGCTGAGAGCATGGAGGGGTGCATATCATTCTATCAAAAAGCCTCTATGCGCTTGATTACCCAGAATTCTTTTTGCCGCGTTGGCCCAAAGAGCAGCTGAGGGGCAGCACTGCTGTAGTGTAAACCAGCTTTTACTGTCAGCAGGCTTTGGGGCTTTTTCCTATCGTAAATCTTTGGAATAATTTGCCTGCTGACATCAGAAAGTTGACTTCTGTTGAGTCTTTTAAAACGAACCATAAAACACATCTTTACTGTAATTCGTAGCCTGAACACTCCTTTATCGTGTTGGCACTGCATTTATGGACCTGGAGCCTCAATTATTGAGTTTTCATAGTTCAGTTTTGATCATTTTGGTATGTTTTTGTCATTTATGATTGTGGTTTTTGTGGTAGATGACATCGGGATCTAATTAAAATCCAAATTTTCATCTAAATTAACCCTTCGTACCTGCCCTTTAAGGGTGCCGAAAAAGTGCATTTTGGGGGTCGGACCCACTTTGAGCCAAATTTTCTCCATATTATAAATCATTCAGGATACTTATTTCTGCATTAAAATGATGTCATCACCGGATACTTTCAAAACCACATTCCTTTTATTACTATTTTTATTTTATTTCTTTTTCGTGTTGCAAATCAAGGTCAATGAAGTCACCATATATGGTTCCTTGCTGGTCGAGGGTAAAACATTTTCCAAAAAGTCTGTTTTTAAAAAATATAAGAAAAACACATATTAAACTTAAAGTAACATTCAGTTAGGAACCTTTTTTCCTAGGTGACTAAATATAGTTTCTCGCCCGATAAAGGGTTAAAATGGACAATAGGTACAGGTGAAAACCCCCTGAAAAAAATCAAGGCGTTATCTGTTATACCTTTAGAGATATAGCCCTTCAAAGTTGACAAGAAAATGGGCGTCTGCGCCAACAAAGTGCCACACCCCCTTTTTTTTGGACCCTTCTGGAAGGAAACCTATTTGGAGTATGAACCTAATATTTTGGATATATTGGGCCCATAATCTACAAAATATGAGAAAATGAAGCAAATCTGGGACTACGAATTGGGGAGATTTATTTTTTATTTAAAAAAAAAAAAAAGTTGATTTCATATGGAAAGACCCCTTTGTAACAATTTATTGGAGTACAGGTATTGTCAAACCAATACACACGAGGGGAAGAAGACTTGAAGTACAATGGAATAGAAAACAAAATTAATCTTGAAATCCCTCCCGTCCTAACCCTGGTTATCTCCAATGTCAAGGTGGTTTCAGGGTGTAAATTAGCTTCACTCTGAGCCAAACATTTTGCCTGGATGGAAAAGGACACCATCAACACCCACGGTAACTCAAAGAAACAAAAAAAACTAATAGTGTAACAAAAACGGATACCAAGAAAATGGCAGCTGTCACCTTGTAGCATTTGTCAGTGTTAATTCCAGAAACAAACACAATGCTAATGAGTAGTGCTCCATCAAAGAAAGTATGTGCTGCTCAGTGATGGTGTTGGGTACGACTGATTGTAAATTGTTGGTCCTAAAATGTTTGTCATATCTGGATAGATATTACCAGGAGTTATTGCAGACGTGTGGCTGTAGCCGTCACATCAGTTTTTGTGAGCTAGGAGTTAGTATGTAATCATTTTCCTCTTGACCGTTTCCAGCTC
This sequence comes from Chatrabus melanurus, assembly GCA_900302635.1. NCBI lineage: Eukaryota > Metazoa > Chordata > Actinopteri > Batrachoidiformes > Batrachoididae > Chatrabus > Chatrabus melanurus. The sequence goes on from OMMV01163184.1 coordinate 7,715, forward strand.
TGACTGCAGCCTCTGGCCGGGGGAAGCTGGAGGTTTGTCGTCTGCTGCTGGAACAGGGAGCAGCCGTGGCCCAGCCCAACAGGAGAGGCATCGTGCCGCTGTTCAGTGCCGTCCGACAGGGACACTGGCAGGTCAGTGGCCGTTTGAGCCCTTCCCCTCACTGAGAACACCTCCAAGAGCTTGGCAGGCCAAGGCCTGTGCTTCGATTGGTTTAATGTTGTGCTGGTAGCGCTGCTAATAAGGCAGGAAAGTCATTACACCCCAGAGCAGGCTCGTTGATGATCATGTTCTAAGTCAACTGCAAAACGTACTACCTAAGATGTCAGGGAACTGCGCAGCTTTCACACGCTGGCCTATGTGCCTTCTGGCAAGCTGCAGCTGAAACTTTGTCTTCCTTTTAAGAAACTCCTTCCCTGTTCCACTCCACCATGAAGCTATTTAATTGGTGATGCGACAGACAAAAGTTGCACTATGCACCGATCACAGCCGCAGAAGCCTAAAACTCCAGCGTTGTCTGGGTGGCTTCCCTCACTAGTCTCCTTCTTGCACGGGCACTCAGTTTTTGAGGACTGCCTCCTCCCGACAGATTTACCATTCAGTGCCATTCTGTTTGTGTTTCTCAGTGATTGATGTAAATGAAGTCCAAGACGTATTCAGTGACTTGGAAATGTTCATGTATCCATCCACTGCCTTGTCTAAAGAATACTGGCTGTAAAAGTGATGATTTCTATTAGAAGTAGTATATTTAGTTTGTCCAATTACTTATGGGCTTTGAAAGTGAAGGGACTATGTATAAAAATGGCTGTAATTCCTAAATGATTGTGATTTTTTTGTTAAACCCCTTGAATTACAGCTTAAAGTATAAACTATAAGAACATCTTGATGGTCTCATTTCAATTCTATTGTGGTGGTGTGTCGGCGCTAAATAAAAAATAACAATAAAATTAAATGGAAAATTAAAAAAGTCGTCCAAACACTGTAATAACTATTAGCAGATTTACAGCTGTGGGCGTGGCCTTTTATCACTTTGTGATCCATTTTGATTATTTATCTGTAGCACTGACTGATCTTTCACAGTCACATGAGGATTATGGTCTTTTTGTTTGTTTAACTTGCACATGCGTGGCCTTTTAGAGCAGAGTTGTGTTCAGGACTGTAACCCCCCCCCAAAAATCCCCCAGGATCATTAAGGCGTGTATTCTGCATATAGCTTTAAAAAAAAACAATCTCTTGTTCATATTAAAATTGTCGTTTGTTGTTCCATAATATCTTGTTGGTGTGTTTTAGATCGTGGACCTCCTCCTGACTCACGGAGCCGATGTCAACCTGGCGGATAAGCAGGGCCGTACCCCTCTAATGATGGCCGCCTCAGAGGGACACCTGGGAACCGTGGAATTTTTACTCGCACAAGGCAAGCTACAAAACCCAGACGGTTAATTACGGTTTCATTCAAATGCCAAAAGAGCATTTGTCAGAGCAATTAAGACCAAAATACAAGTAGAATCTGATCTTGTACCAGGATTAAAACAATAAAATTCTATTAAGAAAGTCTCCACACTTAAGAACACAGTGTCGCTAATTGTCTTGAATTTTGTAATTTTTGAGCCTCTAATGTAACCAAAATATCACATTTATCAAAACCACAATGTGGACTTGAATGTCTGTGTTGAATGTGCCTGAACTCTGATCGCTGTGCTTTTGCGCTCTATTTTTGTCTGGTTTTTTTTTTTTCTTTCTTTTTTTTTGACAGCAATACCTCTGTGTGTCTGGTTTTCCCCCCCCCATTTTGGAATGGGTGCAAACTGTCAGTTTGACTGGACGGACGTGCAGTCGAGTCAGATTTGGCAGCAGCTCAGGAGAACATCAGTTTTCTTCTTGCAAAAAAATGACAGAAGTATAAAACGGGCCTCAAATTTGACTGTTAGGCGCACAGAGGTGATCGCCGTTGTGTGAACGCTTACCGAAGTCCTTAAACTTTCACGTTACGTTTGCAATTGTAACTAAATGAAGTCACTGATGGTTTTTTTTTTTTAAACTCTATCAGTGTTGTTAAGAGGTCACGGGACAACCACAGAGTTAGCTTGCTGGTATTCAGACGCAGAGGCCGCTGGCCGTGTCTCACTGCTGGTGTTTCTTTTCCCAGGAGCCTCTCTGTCTCTGATGGACAAGGAGGGTCTGACAGCTCTGAGCTGGGCTTGTCTGAAGGGCCATTTACCAGTTGTCCGCTGCCTGGTGGAGAGCGGCGCCGCCACCGACCACGCAGACAAGAACGGACGCACGCCCCTCGACCTGGCGGCCTTCTACGGCGACTCTGAAGTGGTACGTAAGCTGCCGGTGGGGCGGGGGGTGTCGTGTCACAGGAATGGCTGCTCTCGTTTTATTCCAGCATGAGGTCAGGGAAGGACTGGTGATCATCTGTTTCTGCACATCTGTCCATCCATCTGTCACTCAAACACTGCTGATGTCACAGAGACACATTTCACTTCAAAATCCCATAATTATCCGAATGAGCGGCGAAATAATCGGGTCAGACACCAAGGTGATGTCTCTGTGAGCTGTGAGGAGCAGGCATGATTTATGGGAGACTTTTTGCCCTTTTTCTCGTTGATATGCCGCTGTGGAAAAGGTTTACAAACCCAGAATTTTGTATTGTATTTTATGCTCCCCCACCTTTTTTTTAAATCAGTATTTTGTCTTGTTTTAACCGTGGATGAATTTTGAAGATGTTCAAAAATGTCTTTTTTTCTATCTAAGTCTTTCACATATTTTGGTGAACCCTTGCATTTCCATGGAGCCCGTAACATTGTCGTACATGCCGTGACATCACCGGAACGTTTTCTGGAAGTGCCACAGTTGTGCTAAAGTTCTACTACAGGTGCGCTGCTTTGATAGTGGTTATAGCTCATGAGCCAGGCAGGTTTTCGGTACCACTTAAGGTGAATAACACTTACAATCCAGCCTCAGTATAGCATGGCCTACACAAAAATGTATTAGCCACATGGAGTTATGGTTTAAAAACAACAAAAATTGTGACAAAGGCAAATTTTAGTTTGTACAGGGGTCACAAGTTAAAGTTGCAATTTTTACAAAAATTCATGCAAATTATTGGTTGAGCTAATAGGATTTTAAAAAGGAATAGTTTGCACCATCTGTTATGCTTCGTTATGACATTACGGGGTAACATATGCCATAGAATCTAATGGGTGTTGACCTTGTTTGCCCATGACTTTGGAAACACAGCATTCAAAACAGTCAAAACTATTCCATTTTTTAATCCTATTAGCTCAACCAATAATTTGCATCACATTTTACCAAAATTGGAGCAACTTTATTTTTTGACCCCTGTACAAACTGAAATTGACATTTGTCACCATTTTTGCAGTTTTTACTCCCATAACTCCATAACCTTCAGTCACAGTTAGCACAATTGGAGGATTTTTATATTTTGACCCCCTGTGTAATCCTTCTTTGACCCCTCCCTGGCTATAGCTGCCACTCTGGAATGGCC
>OMMV01163216.1:0-13223 GCA_900302635.1 Chatrabus melanurus
ACGCTGTTTTTCAGTCTGGAGGTGCAGGGCTTTAAGACCCTATAGCACCTTCTAGAGCGAAGCAGAGAGAAGAAATGGTGTCCAGGGTGAGATGCATTCTTCAGTATGCTGCTGGCTCTAATGAGACAGCGCTTTCTGAAGATGTCCAACAGTGTGGACAGTGGTTGTCTAATTATTCTCTGGGCTGAGTGGATGACTGTGTGAAGAGCTTTCCTGTTTGCTGCTGTACAGTTGGCGTCCCATGCTGCAGCGCAGTACGTCAGTATGCTCTCCACAGGCCAATGGTGGAAGGCCACAAGAATGTCTATGGCCAAGTTGGTTTTCCTGAGTGCTCTTCGGAAACTGAGCCGCTGATGAGCCCTCTTGACCAGAGCAGTTGGGTTTATTATCCATGAGGTCCTCTGTCATGTGAATTCTCAAAAATTTGAAGCTGGAAACCTTCTCCATTTCCTTCTCCTTTGATGGTAAGAGGAGGGTGCTCCTTGTGGTGTCTCCAAAAATCTATAACCAGTTCTTTGTTTTTGTTTGTTTGTTTGTTTATTTGTTTTTTTAATGTTTAGTGACAGGTTATTCCCGTAGCCATCCTGCTCTGATCCTCTGATCATCCTGATCCCATCAGATTTCAGAAGTGAAGCAGAGCACGTCCTGATTAGTTCTTGGCTGGGAGACCGCTTGGGAAGACCAGGGGCTGTTTGTGTTTCTCCATGAGTTGCGTCAGGAAGGGCATCCAGTGTAAAACTTGTGCCAAATCCCAATGCAGATCAGCTGTGGTGACCCCGAGCAGCCGGGAGCAGCCGAAAGACAAACAACAACAGTGACAGGTTATTCTCTGTGCACCACCATGTGAACTTGCAGACTTCGTCTCTGTAAGCTCTCATCCCCATTTGAGATTACACCCACCACTGTTGTGTTGACTGCAAATTTGAGGATTTTATTTGAAAGGGGTGTTGAGATGCAGTCATATATATGTTGGGAGTACGGGAGGGGACCCAGTACGCAGCCTTGTGGTACGCCAGTGCTGAGGCGTACCACAGCTTCAGAAAAGCTCCACAGGCTTGAGGAGAGGTGGGGGCCAAGTCTAACTGTCTGAGGGTGCATGGTTGATTAAGAAGTCCTTGATCCACACGCACAGAGATTTGTTGAAACCCAGGTCAAGGAGTTTGGTGACCAGCCTGTTAGGGACAATAATGTAGAATGCAGAGCTGTAGTCTACAAAAAGCATTCTGCCATATGTCACCTTCTGTTCTATGTGGGTCAATGCCATGTGGAGAGCCATAGCGATTGCATCCTCCGTATATCTGTTTGCTTTGTATGCATACTGGTGCCGGTCCAGGGTGGAGGGACGATGATTTTGATGTGTTTTAGAACCAGTCTTTCAAAGCATTTTGCTACGATGGGTGGGAGTGCATCTGGTCTAAAGTCAATTTGACAGGTGGTGTTACTCTGTTTGGGCACTGGAATGATTGGAGAGTCCGCATGAAAAGTAACAGATGATGTGCTGCACTTCCGACTGCTGAACACTGGCACCTGCTGGATGGTTGAGGAATGTAGAAGTAAGTCCTATATAAGCCCTGAGGCCCGTTGGTGTTGGTGCTTATCTCCAGATTCCATAGCATGAAGCGGATGAGAGTCTACAACTCCCCTTGGATGGGACGCCAGTCCGACACAGGTTACTTCCCCAGCCAAGGCCGGTACCCATTTACAGCTGGGTGAACTGAGACAATGTAGATTAAGTGCCTTGTCCAAGGACACAGACAGGTAGCATGAGCGAGATTCAAATCCGGGTCTACATATTGGCAGGCCAGCTCCTTATCCACTCAGCTACCTGCTCTTGAGGAATGTACTGTACATCCATATCAAATTATGAATTTCATACTAATGGCTACAGTCAGCACAGGGACTGTATGTGCGCTCGCACATACGTTGCTGGTTTTTGTTGTACCATTTGCAGCGAAAACCATTTGAGTGACGAATACATAATCATCACCTCATTTGTCTTTTCTCTCATGACGAGAAGCATTTTATAAACATTCCCTGTCACAAGAGAGCTCATTGACTGTAAACTATGGTGAGTGGTGTTTCTTTTCAGGAGGAAACAACAACCTTTGGGTGCGTGGGATATGAAATGTGAGTGAAAATCAGTTTGCTCCTGTGCCCAGCCCATTTTCATCTGTCATAATTCTCTCACTATAGTTTATATTACATCATCTGAACAGACTCTGCTGTGACTTTCTCAAGTAAAACATTTACAATGGACCCTCTCTGCTTCCCTTGATCATTTGGAGAGGTAACTAAATTAGAAGCCCTGTATTTAAGACAGGTTTTTTGTGCTGATTTTAGGTCATATGACAGGAAATGTCTTTTACTGAATTGTAGCTCCTGAGGAGCATTGAAGTAAAATGTGTTTTAAATGAGCAGTGATTAATACGTTTTTTGCATTAAATCAAGAATCTTGTCGGGAAATGTGGATTAAATGTGAAATGGAAGAGGCAGAGAATTTATGAGTAAACTTTTGTGCTGAAGGGAAATTTGAGAAAATTTGTGAAATTGGCAGATCGTAGTCATAAATATCATGCAAGTATGAAAATGATGAGGTGGAGTGATGAAAAATGCATCAAGAATTATGTACAGAACAAGGAAACATAGTTTTCCAGAGGCATAACCAGGAATTCATTTGGGGGGGGCGTCCACACTGTCCATTACACTTCACCATCATGGTGTTTAGAACATTTTAAAAGGTTACTCTTTTTCTGAAGCAGCTGTTTCATTTAGTGATTTAAAAAAATCATTTTCTGAAGCAATTTTTTTCCATTTAATTTATTTTCTTTTAATTCATTTCATTTAATTCATTGAATAATTTCAAAACAGTTTTTCACACTTTTTGAAACAGTAAATTGTTTTGGGAAGCAATTGTTTAATTACTTTTTTTAATCTTTTCAAAACTGTGAAATTCTGCTGTCTGCTAGATTTCACCAACATAATGTTTTGAGTATTTTGAAACAATGAACCATTTTTTCCAAAGCAGTTGTTTAATTCGTTGGTTCATGCATTTCAAACACTTAGGGACCTATCGTCCACTCGGCACAAAGGAGCGCACACTGCAACGCCAAGTGTAATTTGTAATTTCCACCAGAAGCAGTTCTAGTTTTCCTGCACGCAATCATTATATCCCAGAAACAGAGTTTCATGGATATTATGGATTTGGTCTCGCCACTGTGTCCACCTGCACTGAAAAAAATGTGGAGTGAAATTTACTTTAAAAAAAACGTTGGTTACAATTTGCACACAGAAATTCTAAGTAAATGTCACCGGGTATATTCTCATGCTTTTGTAAGTAAATGTTACTCATTTGTCATTAGTAAAATCTGCTTCAAAACTGTTCCAAATCTAATAAAGCAAAACTTCAACATTGCGGTTTCTTACCTTACAAAAGACTCTCAAATGTGAAGCATCACATTTACCACCTCTTTTTTTAATGATGGACATTCATATACACAAACAGGATATGAACCACCACCTCCTCAGTTCATGGATACCTGGTTCTTCCATCGGAGTTACATTCACATCAGATATTTGCTCCAACTTTGGCAGTAACTTTCCAGTTTTGCCAAGCAAGGTTTACACTTATCTTTCCCAAGTCCTTGTTGGCTTTAGATGACTGTGGTTCAGTCGGTAGAGCCAGTTACCCATTAATTAAAAGGTTGGTTGTTCAATTCCCACTTGTGTGTCCAAACGTCCTTCAGCAAAGGAGGGAAAAAAAGCTAAAGCTCCTGGGGTGAGTGGATAGGAAGCATTTGAGAATATGACAGGGCACTCTCAAGAAAAAAAAAAACCAACTTCTTATTCGATCTGACACAGTTTTGAAGTAGAATTTACTAATGATATGTGAGTAACACTTACTGAAAAAACAAGAGAATACACCCAGTTAAATTGTCTGTGTGGAAATTGTTACCAAAGTTTTTTAAAGTAAATTTCACTCCACATTTTTTTTCAGTGTGCTCTCCAGATCCTTCATGTGAACACAAAAACTTGCCTTTCAAATTTTACAGGTGCATTGTATACCCCAAGAGGAAGATCCCTATTGATTTTGACATTTCTATTAATAATAATTAATAAATAATTAACTAATTAGTGTTTTCAGAAACACCTGTCCAGGGTGTACCCTACATCTCGCCAATGACCGCGAGACATAACAATAGGCAGCATTTTTGCAAACTTTGATGTCATAAACTAATAAATTAAGTAGTTAATTTTATTCTTGTTTATTATAAAAATTAGTTAAGGTAATTTTTCTTTATTATTGAAACATTCTGGGGGTTTTACAACAAAGTAAATGCAAATTCTGGCTGATTACTAAATTTTTAATAAGATAAATTTGTTAACTTTATTACTGTTTATTAGAAAAATAGTTAACGTGATTTAACTTTATTATTACAACAATGTGATGTTTTTGAGCTGCTCACTGAATATTTGACAGATCAAAATCTTTGGACCCTTAGTGATTGAGGGGCGTTCCGGGGATATACCCCTACAGGTCGGGATGACACGCTCCGCCTTGTTTTTCTAAAGTGATTGTTTCTGTTGGTGTTTCGAGTGTTACAGTCAGTCGTTTTCTAAGGTAATTGTTTCATTTGGCATTTGAGCCTTTTTGAAACACCTAATCAGTTTTCCAAAGTGATTGTTTCGATTGGTGTTTTGAGTGTATCAATACAATCAGTCATTTTCTGAAACAATTGTTTCATTGAGTTTTTAAAGTGTCTAAAACTCCAATTAAGGGTCACGGGGGATGCTGGAGCCTATCCCGAGAGGCAGGGTACACCCTGGACAGGCTGACAGTCCAACGCAGGGCCACATATTGACAGACAAACTCATTCACACTCAATTTAGAATCCCCTATTCACCTAACCTGCATGTCTTTGGAAGTGGGAGGAAGCCGGAGCACCCAGAGGGAACCCACGCAAACACAGGGAGAACATGCAAACTCCATACAGAAAGGACCAGGTCGGAAGCGAACCTGGGACCTTGGAGGCAACAGTGCTAACCACTAAGCCACCGTGCCACCCGTATTTCATTACAGTCTTAAAAAAAAAAAAATCCAACCCCCTTCCTACCCTTAGGATTTGCACGGACAGTTACTGGCAGAGATGTATTAGTGGAGGATGGAAATAAGAATCTGCAGGAAAAACGGGGAAATCATAGTTGGAGGGTAGAAAGGGTAAAGCACATAAAACAAGAGAATTGGGACACGAACTGGAGGCACTGATGGCAGTTTTGGAAAAGATAACTGGGAAAAAGATATTCGGCAGGGGACGAGCATACATCAAACAGCTTCACCTCAAGTATACCTGTCAGGGAGCTGTCATTGTTAAGGCCGCTCCAGCTGTGCTCTGCACTTTCCCTGATCCCAGACCTGTCAAATATGCCATATTAGATCACAAGGGAGTTCTTCTCAACCCTGCACCAGATCCCAGATCTGTCAAACCTCTGCCATCCCAGATCACAGGACCTAAGATCACGCCAACGGAGTGCGAACGTTATGCGGTGGTTCGTGCTTTTGATGCTATTTGTTATGTTTACCAGACAACCAGCTCTGTCAGAACACTTCGTTTTTTTAGGTGTTTTTGTTCAATTAAAAAAATACACGAATTCTGACCTTAAAATGTTTCGTAGCCAAACAGCCAAAGAGCGAGTGTCAGTAATTTCACTGTGCAATACATCAAGATGTAATGTTTGGCAACAGGCTTTTATTTTAGGGAGTGAATGTGTTCTCTCCGCCGCTGACTTTCTCCATCGCTCACGCTGTCTTCCGCAACACTTTTCATCCCCTTTACTCTCACTCCGCCTCTCTCCGGCCAATATTTTCCACACTGACGGAGAGATAGATGGGAAGGTAATCAAATATTCATGGTTTGAAACTCAGATTAGTAATGCTGTGTAAATGAGGCCATTTAAAAGTCTGTTTTATTCATTTTTTCTGGGTTAGGCTTACATGCACAAATGTTCACACAGCAAACACGCCGCCGTTGTGGCAGAGCAAGCGCTCTCTCTTCACCACATCATTGACACCGCTGGAGCTTTTTGAACAGGTATCCAGAGACAATACCATGCACCGTATGCAAATTGAAAAGTTGAAGTGTTTTCCAACAAATAGAAGTGAAGAGGTGGGGGTTGAAAAGCTGAATGTGCAGAATGGCACCAGTTCCACCAAGAGATTGCATTTGCATGGAGATCAATAGATGTTATTGAGAGGCCTTCAGTCGCAGCTCTGACTCCATAATTCATGTCTTTCTCAATATATTCTGACACTCCTTTGATAGATAACCTAGTTTCTTCCCCACTGACGCTCAAGACTGTACAATAAAGTTGTTTGAGTGCTTCTTCTCAAGGTTAAAACATCTCCAGGAATGTAGAGACTGTGTTCATTAGCAATTCAATTTTTAAAGCAAAAAGGCCTAATGACGCACACAGGAGAACCTCTGGCAAAACAAACAAATAAACAAACACAAGGGCACACTCAAAGAGTGCAATACCCACATCTTATACCACATCTGACACAGTCATTCAAATGAATTCTTTGTGAATTTTGTGTGACCTTGACATATCATCAGTTCTGTCCAAAATTGAACCACTTTATCCTTTACTCACACACAAACGTTCTGACATGTTTAATCCAGATTGCTTCCAAACTGTTTGAGTTAAACAGTTATGACCTTAAATTTGATCATTCAAGGTCATACAAGGTCAAAGATCATGTGACCAGTGCAAACTTTATATATGACTTGATATTAGTGTTTAATAGTGACCATAGGTGTATGTTTAACCAATTCTTTGAATAGCCATACTCTGGTAAATATCCCCTATATATCAGCATTATGCCCAAATTTTGACCTTGGCCTGTAACCTTTACTTTTAATTGTTTTTTCTCCACATCAAATCACTTTGTCCTTGGCTCACTGCCAAACATTCCACCAAGTTTTCTCTAAATCAGATCAAAACTCCTTGAATTATTGTATTCATATACAGACAGACCAAGTGTTGAACATGTAGAGACATTCACTTATCTCTGCAGTGATGTTAATGTGTCTGGGTCCTCGGCCTATGAGATATGGGAAGCCTGGGTTGAGCTCATGGAGTCATGAGGTCAATGGTCAGAGGTTTTTGGCGATGCCGATATCTTTGCAGCAGAGCAAAGGTCCAACTCATCAGGGTCTTGGTGCTTCCTGTCTTACTGTATGGTTGTGAGACTTGGACACTAACCAGTGTCCTAAGGCAATGACTGGATGTCTTTGGTACTAGGTCTCTTCGGAGAATCCTTCGGTAATACTGGAATGACTTTGTGTCAAACAAGTGTTTACTTAGGTAGACTAAAAATGAGGAGTATCACTTGCATGGTGAGGGAGCGTCAGCTATGACATTTTGGCCATGTGACGTGTTTCTCTGGATACACTCCAGCATACAGGTGCTTCAGTGTTGAGGATCGTAGTGGCTGGAGAAGGCCATGGGGATGCCCACATTTCTCCTGGCTGCAAAAGATAGATAGTTACTTTCAAGAGATGGGGATGGATCAGTTGTCTGTCTGGGTGGTTGCCATCCAGGGCTGAAGGAGTCGATCGCAACCACTCCTTGTGGATGCGGCGATGCGCAGCACCAGCACATGCTCCCAGACTTGACTTGACGGACCAACACACAGGACTGAAAACAACACCGCCATATGCACTACCGCTGCACAAAGGTGTAAAAAAACAAACTAAACAACATTCTGTTGTCATTTAAACCAAATACATTCAGATAGACCTGGAGGAACCACATGATCACTTCCTGTGTTTTCATTATCCCATCCATTCTGCTTCTTTGACGTTTCTCTCCAGGTCACCAAGAGACTTCTAGTCTGCAGCCGTGCAGCATTGGGGGAGGTTCTTGTCCTGCCATGTGTACCTGCAGTAACAACATCGTGGACTGTCGAGGGAAAGGCCTCACTGCCATTCCAGCTAACCTGCCGGACAGCATGGCCGAAATGTGAGCACATCACCTGCTTTCTGCATTATTACGCTGTTCTTGTCCAGCTAGGAATTTCAGCTGAAATGTATCTCAAATCATACAGGCTGATGGTGCATTTGTATTCATGAAACCAGGTAATAGTACCCATGGGCATGAAGACAGTAAGGGCTGTGCCAATCTGACGTTTGTCCCCAGTGACCTCGATCTTCACTCAAATGACTGACCTCTGGCTGAGCTTGCTAATTTTGGAATCCACCTGTGTGTGCTGCATTTGGTCCAAATCTGGTTAATTTTGGCAAAGGTCAAAACCTTTACCAGAATTAATTATTTAAGGGCAATTTCTGGGTCAATCTTGATTGACATGCCAAGTTTGGTAGAAGGCAGCAAAAGGATCTGGGAGGAGTAGGCCAACAAACAGACATGACCTTGGCCCCAATGATTAACCTTTGGCAATTTGACCTTGCTGGGCAATTCCAGAGCTCGCCTCCAAATGTGTGCCAAGTTTGGTGCACATTGGAGTGAAAAACTTAAATTTTGACCACTGACCCCAGTGACCGACCTTTGGCAAATTTAACCTTGCCCAGACAATTCCAGAACCCACATCCATATTTGTGCCAAATTTGGTGCAAATTACAGTGGGAAAAAAAAAAACTTAAAATTTGACCTTTGACCACAATGACCTTGACCCCTTTGGTAAATTTAATCTCTCCTGGGCAATCCCAAAACCCACCTATACATATGTGTGCCAAGTGTGGTGGACATCAGAGAGAAAATTACAATAAAATAAAAAAAATTTGACCCCCAAAGACCTTGAAACTTTGCCAAAAACAAACCCTTTCAGGGGAATTCTGGGGTTGACCATCATCACATCAAGTTTGGTGGAAATCGACCAAAGTACCTGGGAGGAGCAGGGGAACAAACAGACAGACAGACAGACATTGCTCAAATTATGGTATGATGTTTTGTTTTTTTCTTTTCTGTTTTTGACATGATACATCAAACAGCTTCACTGTTAAATATAATGTTGGTCCAAACTTAACTGCTGAACATTTTTGTGAACAAATTTTACATGTAATTAGCAGAATCAAAAAATATTATGCTCTGAAAATGATTGATTTCATTCAAAATGAGATGCAGCTTCTGCCACTGTTTAGGTGTAGCCAAGCAGACTTTTACCTACATAAGGTGGCGGCTGCGCCGACTATTTTATCCCGTAGCCGGGCAATGGTGTGTCCTCTCTAGTGTACACCTCATATTTCTCACATTTAGTCTGTGTGGAAGGGTTACTGTCAACTTTGCACATCTGGGCACAGCTTTTGTTCCCCATTCTTCACAAAACTGCCTTTTTTTTTTTTGAAGTCCAATTTCAAATGCTCAAATGGATTGAAATCTGCACTTGGTCTTTAGGGCTCCAGAGCAATAATATTGTTGTCTTTCAGCCGTTCCTGTGTGGATTTGGCGTCACGCTTTGGGGGTTATTGTCCTGCTGGAAAACAAATCTCACCAGTCTCACATTTCTCACAGCCTGCATCAGGTTTTCCTGCAGGATTTCACAATAACTTTTTGCATTCATTTTACTGTTAACCCTCACAAACCCTTCCAGGGCTTGTGGTAAAGACCGCCCCCCCCACACACATTATGATGTCGCCAGCGTCAAGCTTCACGGTTGGGATGGTGTGTTTATGATGATATGCAGGGTTTGTCTTTTTCTAAACATGGGTTTGAGTTGCATGGCCAACAAGCTCAATTTTGTTCTCATCTGTTCAATAAACCAGATTTCAGAGTCTCCCTCATGCCTTCGGGAGCTCACATGAGTTTTGAGGAACAACTCTTCTTGTGTGCACGGTCTCTGAACTATGAGCCTCTGAAGCTTGTAGCGCCGTAAGCTTTACTTTCTCAACAAGCTTCAATTTGCACACTGTACCCCACATGCGAGCTTACAGCAGTCTTTAGATTGAGACTACGGTCTGTGCCCTTATCAGCTCAGATGGCTGCAAACCACATGTGGACACTTTAACATCCCTCCCACAGTTTATCAGCCATCTAACATCTGTCTGGGATTTAACCGTTTGCAGCCCACATGCTATAAGCACACTGTAACTCCTGGGAATGCGGGGTTAGACTGTTCGAGGTCGTACTTATACTTTCTTTATCAGCGGTTTAATGCTCCTGGCAGAAGTCTGCATGACAGCAGCAGCGGCGTGATTTACGCACATTGAAATGAGGCAGGATGAAGGGAGAAAGCCAGTGGTCACACTGCATGTGCTTCCCAGGAGCTCTTACGCGGTTAGGAGGACACAGTAAGTTTCTAGGTCTCGTCCTCCCCATGGAGTCTGCTTATAAATATCCATCTAGCATTGAAGTCACAGGTCCCACGTCCCCCAAACAACCCTGACCCATTTCTAGTGCAGCTGTGTGCTAAATTTCCTAATATTGACACAAGCAATCCGTGCGCATTCATGTCTAATTGGTTGATGCCCAATCAAATGTTGCATTTTAAAAGTCATTTTAGATTTCACAGTTCTTGTATATTCCTAAGCTTCTCCAAAGCCTAGATATGTACCATGTAAAATGCAGTGAGTGACTAGACATATAGATTGCCAGATAAATGAGTCCACCTCTCCAGTTTGATAATAAAATAACTCAAAAACAATACATTTTATCAACTTGTAACAAGCCAAATTTAAAGGGCATGTAATCAGGACAAACTCATTCAAATCTGGTGAACTTTGATGCACCACATCAATCCAAGGAGCGACTTTGTTTTGCTGATGCAATACAGTTATTTCCATAAGTATTTGGACAGTGATGTAATTTTGCTTCTGTACATAACCACAGTGGAGGTGAAATAAAACAATCAAGATGTGCTTGCAGTGTAGACTTTCAGCTTTAATTCAAGGGGTTCAACATCACATTAGTCGTTTAGAAATTACAGCCATTTTTACAGCCAGTTTTCTTTCGACAAGTCAGACAATGGACACTTGAATATTTCCAAGTCACTGAATATGTTTTGGACTTAATTTCTATCAATCATTAAGAAATACAAACAGTATGGTACTGTATGATAAATCTGTCAGGTGGAGGCTTTTCTCAAAAACTGAGTGACCGTGCAAGAAGGAGATTAGTGAGGGAAGCCACCAAGACACTCGTGACAACTCTGAAGGAGTTATAGGCTTCTCTGGCTGTGGTTGGAGAAACTGTTCACAGTGCAACTTTTGTCCATTGCACCACCAGTCACAGTGTCATTGTGGAGTCGCCCAGAGCAGGATTTTAACGCAGGAAACAAATCAAATCGAGGCTGAAGTCTCCCATGTGCCTCCTGGCAAACTGCATCTTTTTTAAGAATTTGTGGTAGTTTAAGAGCATAGCCCTCAGATGCGCCTTACATAATTGGGTTCACCACACACGTCCACTCTGTGCACAGCGAATAGAGCATAATAGGAACATGAGAATGATCACAGAATAAAGGAAATAACTAATGGAAAACACACCACTTTAGTAACTCTGGTTTGTGCCATATTTTAATGGCACTTTTCTTCCTCCCTGTTGATCAGATTATGTGGAGAAAGAATTTTGGTCCAAATGCTAAACACTGAAACAAAAACATATCTGCTGATAATACATCGTTAAGATATGTAACAACCCATACTTTGATACAAGAACACATTATAAACATTAATCACACATTCCAACCTTACAGCAGATAAAGAAAGCTCACTCCAACTGCATCACAGTGCACAGACAGAGCATACAGCAGTGAAAGGCAGATGGCTCTTAGTAGCTCTTAATATGCCTTAAAAATATTGCATGGTGCTTGCCATGGCTTCTGTATCTGTGGTTTGGGGACAGGTGGCATTGATGCAACTCCTCACAATCATTTATGTTATCACACATTTCATTATATCCATTGCACTCTGCACGTAGACTTATAGCTTACCCTCACATGTAATTCACGCTTACTCGATACACTCTTTAATTTAAAACACTGCTGATATCCCCATGAGCACCTCACATTATTAAACATGTTTTATGGTTTTTTTTTTTGGTTTTTTTCTTTCCTCTCACCATCTTTGTTGGCATCCTTGTCAACACAGATACTGTTTCTGTTTTTGTTGTTATTTGTTAATGTCACTGTCAAGGTTTGTCTATTGTCTTTTCTGTGTGTTACCCCTTTAATTCATTTAAATCATTGCTGCAGTATTATAATTGTATGTATCCTTGGTGGTGTGAGTCAGCTGTGAACCATACTGGAGTGATATATATACAGACGAGGGGTGAAGAAAATTACTGCATGGAACAGGTCTATCTTCATGCATGAGGTCTGTCTCAAAGTCCAGCTATAACAGTCGCTTCTTATGTGCATGCCTCGTGCACGATTGTCACAGGTGTTTATCTGTCATGTCAATTTCCAGCATCACGTTTCTTTGACCATCTGATTCTATGCCTGGGCTTGCTCGCCCTATTCATGCAGATCTGTTTCCTCACCACAAATCCTCTCCACACCTTTCCTTTGCATCTGTTCAGTACCGCACAGCGATGTGCACCTTGCACACTCCTGTTTAAAAGGGATGACAGGTGACAATCTGATTGGGTGATGCTATGATATGCCTGCAGAATGCCCACAACACGCTCTTGAATAATGTAGAATGTTAATCCAGCCCCTTTCTGCCCAGCGCTCAGGTTTGCACTCAGAATATTCACCCTCAAGATAGCAATGTGCTCTCGGACACGCCCCAAATGAATTTGTGCCATACGTTTTAGACTGTGCGCTTTAAGAACCTCAAGACAGCACCCAAAATGTCAAGAAACAAAATGTTTTACACACCCAAAGGATTAAATGAGACATTTGCTTCAGAAGATGATTACAAATGTACAAAACATGAAATAAAACCATTCGGAAAATGATTCCTGTTTAGAAACACTTGAAACCACACATGAAACAGTTAATTAAAAAAAGATTTGCTGTTTATAAATGTTAGAAATGCAGAATGAAAGAATGTCTTCAGAAAATTATTACCTTTTTTGAAATGCCAGAAACCCCACATGAAATAATTTCTTTATGAAAATAAATGAAGTGTTTGAAACACTAAAGTATCCCTGTTTCAAAACCATGGAAACATTAAAAAGATTAAACATTAAAACAATTCTCTGGTTTGAAATGCTCAAAACACTATGATAGCAACAGCAATGGGACCCCCCCCCCCCCCCCTGAAAAAAAAAAAAAA
>OMMV01163292.1:0-11899 GCA_900302635.1 Chatrabus melanurus
AACGACCGTCTCAGGAGGAGATGGAAAACCATGGCGTGCTTTTTTTTTCCTCCTACAGGCCAGAAGCAAAAACAAACACAGCTCCAGCCTTAAAAGCTTTTTGTTGCTGCACTGCAACCGCCGTGCAAGCGCTTGCCGCTGTGAAACAAATGTTCATTCTGTGCACGTGTTCGCCATCATTAAAGACACACAACCGAGCCTGCTTCAGTCTGTTTGCATTTACTGTTTGTTGGAGGAAGGGGATATAATGACAAGGGATAGTAACTAATCTCAAAGTGTTCATAGCCAACTGGAGGGTAGTTAGTTGCACTGAATGAAAAGGATTGTGGGTAGGGGGACTGGGTGTGTGATTTGGGTGGGGGTTCATTCTGTCCTAATTGTCCTACTATTGTGTTTTGCAGACTGACAGAGGCCTGTGCTCGCTGAGGACAAACACACGCGTTTGATGGATGTTCGGTGGTTGGCAGCACCACTCACAGGCTCGCAGCTGTAACTGCAGCTCTCCACATATCACACCACTTTACCAGAGCATTTGCAGGATTCACATCTGACATTTAAATGGGTCAAATTGTGCAAAATGGGTCTTTATCTGCCTTTTATTGTTACTTTAAGGTGGGGTTTCATGTCAGACATCCTCAAAGTCACACAATTCTGTGACTGTGCATGTAGAAGCTGTCCTGCTATAAGCAAAATTTTGTCCTGAAATGGCTAATTTAGAAGGGTGTGACGTATGTCATGGAAGTCCATATTTAGATTCCTAATTAGTCTGAGCCAGTCTGCACACTGTGCAACACTCCCACATGGTCTGTGATAAAGAGACATGCAAACATCTGTGGAGAGAGAGGGGAGAGAGGGGACGTGGCATACAGCAGCTCCTTTCCATTTCCATTACATTACATTACATTCACTTAGCTGATGCTTTTATCCAAAGTGACTTACAAGTGAGGATTCGCAATCAAGCTACATTTCGATGGGGAACTTCAGCATAACAATAAATACTATCTATACATAAATATACAATCCACCAAGTGATAGTGCAATGAAAGGAAGAGAGAGAAAAGAAGTGCATAGTAAGTGAGAGTTGGGCATGTTAGGGTTGTTAGAGATGTTAGAAGAAGGGGTACTCTTGGAAGAGTTGGGTTTTCAAGAGCTTCCTGAAAGTAGAGAGGGACGCCTCTACTCTGATAACATTTGGTAGCTTGTTCCACCATCTGGGGACCACAAACGAAAATAGTCTGGATTGCCTTATGTGTAGGGATGCCAGTGCCAGATGCTGCGCCTTGGATGAGCGCAGCAGCCGAGGGGTGGCATAGGCCTTCACGAGCGTATTTAAGTAGATGGGTACACACCCATGAGTCACTTTGTAGGCAAGCATTAGTGACTTGAATTTGTCGCGGGCAGCAACGGGCAGCCAGTGGAATTCAATCAGGAATGGGGTATCATGTACATATATAATATATACATATATAACAATATATGTAACAATAAGGGCTTTACCGTGCAAGCCGGGATGCCCATTAGAAGAGCATTACAGTAGTAGAAGTGAGAGACAACTACGGCCTGTACCAGGAGTTGAGTGGCATATTGAGTTAGGTACAGCCTGATTTTCCTCATGTTAAATGGCAATATAATTTGAGGATAGTTGGTCATCAATCATGACACCCAGTTTTCTTGCCACTCTGGTTGGAGTGAGAGATAAAGAGCCGATATTTATATTGATATTCTCATGCATAGATTGTTTGGATGGGACAACCAGCAGTTCAGTCTGAGAGAGATTTAGTTATCTGAGAGACAATCCCAGATACGCACTGAGACCATGGGGTCATCTGGCTGGAATTCCAGATAGAGTTGGGTATTATCTGCATAGCACTGATATGAGAAGCCATGAGAGCGGCTAATCAGACCCAGGGAGGTGGTGTATGTGGCAAAGAGAAGGGGCCCCAGCACTGATCCTTGGGGCACCCCTGTGGAGAGGCAGTGAGATGCAGACGACTATCCTAGCCATGAAACATTAAATGAACACCCAGTGAGATAGGACTCAAATCAAGAATGCGGTTTGCCCGATATGCCCATGTTTGAGAGTATAGATAGTATTATGAGGTGGTTAACCGTATCAAAACTAGCTGATAATTCAAGTAGGATAAGTTTTTAAGGCTTCTGCCACAGACAGCAGAGCCGTTTCAGTGGAGTGGCCCCTTTGAAAGCCGTATTTATTTATTGATTTATTTATTTGTTGATTTATTTCTGATCCCCATTAGTCACTGCCTCTGCAGTGCCTGTTCTTCCTGGGGTCAAATATCAGTTACAATATAAAATCAACAAGTTAAAAACAAAACATATATCAATAGTACTTGAGGACAACACAAAATTCCATATACTAATATACCCAATTAGACAAAAAAAAAACTAAAGTGGAAAACAATAATTATCATTAATGAGAAATAAAGAATTCACAAGACATAACTCTTAACAAAATGGATCAAGAAGGTCATTCCGTGAGAGGAAATCTGATCTGTTTGAAAACCGCTCTTTATCTATATAAAGAGCGGGTATTGCCATGAGAGAAACAAGATCGGCTGATAGTTCTCAACCTGAGAAGGCTTTATAAGCAGTGGGCATTTTAAAAATGGTAGGAAATGTGCCAGAAGCCAGAGAAGCATTTATCACGTGTGATTGCTGTTGTGATGGCAGGAGGTATGGCTTGAAGAAGAGTGGCAGGAATGGAATTGTATGTATGAATGGTATGTAGTAGGACTGCTTCATGTCAGGAGTTTAGATACCTTGCTCTCAGAGAGAGGGGTAAATTCCGGAAATGATGTGCCAAAAACCAGAGGATACAGAGAAATATATGCAGTAGGACCGCTGCATGTTGGATTATTTGTTGCGGCTTTGAATGAAGGAGATGGAGAAGGCCATGTAGTAGGACTGCTACGTATCGAGGTTTTAGTTGCACCGTTATCCGACAGAGACAGTTTGAGACTGACAACTGGTGGACTGAGTAGAGATTTGAAGGTGGAAAATAATTTCCGAGTGTCAGTGAGACTGCTGATTTTGTCGTTATAGAATGCAGTCTTTGCAGCAGAGATGCTGAATGAGAAGGAGGACAATAGCGTTTGGTAGCTTGTGAGAGCAGCGGGATTTTTTGGATTTGTGCCATTTTCTCTCAGCAACTGTGCGCATCAGTCGGAGGGTATCATTGAACCCTGGGTGCAGCTGGTTAAAGCGAGCAGGTCTGGCAGATAGAGGACACGGGATATTCAGACAAGAGCTCAGAGTGGAACAGAGAGACTCTGTGGCATCATTAACCTCTAGAGAGGAGAATGTGCTAAGTGGAGGCAGAGCAGAGGCAACCACTGAGGAGAAGTGGATGGGAGAGGGGTTTCTGAGGTTGCAGCTAAACGTTACCAGTGGAGGAGGAACAGAGGGTTGTTCCATGAGGCACACTTTGAACTGAGAGATACAGAGGCGTGACTGTTAAGACTGTCAGTGGCATAGTGCCACGTGAGAATAAGGTCAAGGTCTTTGCCGGCTTTGTGAGTTGGAGGGGTGCAAATCCAGAGAGTGTATTAGGGACAGGAAGGCCGCAGAGTTAGGAGGATTGTGTAAGTGGATGTTCATGTTCATTTAAAGCAACGTGCACAGAAACAGGTCGTCTCTGAAAGCCAGTTTGTACTTGTGTGCTACTGCACATCGGTGTCGTCTTATATATCATTTGGTAATGTTTGTGTGGCCGTTTGTCTTTATAGTTCTACATTACCATATATATATATAATATTGCAAACTTGCCATCCATTTTCAGAGCCCATATGTAATTGGACAAACTAAATATAAGGATTATTGTACTGGAAGCCAGTATGACACCCATGAGAACTCTGAAGGAGTTACACACTGTGTGTGGCCGTGATTGGAGAAGCTGTGCATAGTGCAATGTTTGTCTGTTGCACCACCAGTTGTAGCTTCATGGTGAAGCGGAACAGAGAAGAGCAGACTCTATTCTGATTGCGCTAATTGTTGTTGGCTGTGTAGTTTTTCTGATGCTCTGATTGTAAGATTTACAAATGTAATGTTCTACATTTGTACTTGTGTGCTGGTAAAAAGGTGATTGTCATTACGGTTTTCAAAGAATAACTGTTATTTTTAATTGTAACTGTTGTGTATTTGTTTGTTTACCAACATGTAATGTATGGAGTAGGAATATACTTTAAAATATGTTTTCACATTGACTACAAATTCTGTTGTGCCACCATGAAATAATAATGTGCCCACCAAAAAAATAACAAAATTTTAAAAAAATCTCTGGTGCCACCACTGGTTTTGACATTTCACATGCGACTTCATAAAAGAAGAAGCTGTGAACCGGCAAATGGGTGAAATTCTGCACAGGATGACCTCATGACCTGCAGTTGCAGACATGCACCTTGTCTTGGTTGTTAGCGAACATCAGCTGTGACATTTTGGCCATGTGATGCATTTCTCTGCGCCCAATCCAGCTTGCAGGTGCTTCGCTGTTGAGGACCACAGCAACTGAAGAAGGCCAAAGACACCCACATTTTACCTGGCTGCAGCAGATGGATGCCTACTTTATTAACGCCTTCATCAGTTCCTTGGTTGTGATCCTGAGATGCCACTGGACCTTTTTAATATAAAAGCTTATTAATTAAGTGTTAAAAGGAAAAAAGGAAAAAGTGTTAATTAAGGCTTCAGGAGATCGATACATGAACATTTCCAAGCCATTTAATGTGTCTTGGACTTCATTTATGAATGCTCGTAAATCGAGATACTTCCTCCTGTGTGTAAATCAGCGTGCATTCATGGGAACAGGGAAGTACCATACATAACACCCAAAAAATATCAAATAAGGCTACGTGTCCTGCCTTCATATATCAGAGTTGTCCAATCAGAACACTGGGACACCAAAGAGGAACATTAGTAATCAGAATCCGACGTCCTGCTATCAGAGAAACACAAAAGAAAGTCTGTAATTGTTAACATTGTAAAAAGTAGAATTAAGCAATCTGCTAAAGCCAACGAATGGAAAAGAATAATGATTGCTGGTACTGTCGTATCATCCAAAGATTGGACTCCATTGCTGAAATAAGGCATTAATAGTTTGGCATGAAAATGGCTTTAAAGAAACGTCTCATCACACCAAGCTTTGATATCTGCCACAGGAGAGGGTACCATATTTTCCAGACTGTAAGGCATGCTTTATTCTTTTTTTTTTTCTTCTTTTTTTTTCTTTTTTTTTTTTTACTTGTTTGGCTGGTCCTGCAACATATTTCAAAGCAACGTATATGTCAAAAAATATGGCTACAAGATGGCACCATCTACACACGTGACAAGCTGCTCCTGTATACTGATCTGAATGAGGTACTGTCTGAGCCACACTCCGGAGCAGAAGATGGCGTTAATGCACCATTAAGCTGGATGCCAACCGCTATAAAACAAGAAGAAGAATTTCTGAATAAGGCAGACATGCTGGGTCTCAGAGAACAACTGAAATTAATAAATCATACTCTTAAACTGAAAGAGCACGCTGTTGAATAAAGAGAGGGAATAAACTTCATACACTCTTGAATAAAGAGAGGGAATAAACTTCATACTACTCAGCACGCCACTTGTTTGCACCAAGGAGGATGGCTAGACTAAGGTAAGGCTAACTACAATGTTTTAAAAATGTATAATCAAAGAAAAATTGTATTTACATTTAGTGACATAAACGTGCACACATTTAGCGCCTTCTTGGATGTTTTCGTCTGTTCAGTAGCTACAAGAAGCATTTTACTCTTGAGTTCTTTGTGCCTTGTACAATAACGTTAATTAGCCTGTTAGCTTCCGCTTGCTAATGTGGTGTTTGCGTTATAAATAAATAATGTGCTGCGTAAATTCATTTTGCTTCTTGTTGCATGAAGCAGTACCACCACATTTCAAAAACAAATGAAACTTATAGACCGATGTGACTTACATATGTTTTCCCCTGTTAATGACGCATTTTTGGATAGATGCGACATATCGTCCGGAAATATACGGTAAGTCTCCATCAAGGAAATGAAAGAAATATTCAGATATTACGTGTCATAAGTGATTTCACTGTGTGAATGTTTATATTAATTTACGTTCTGGTGGGGGTCGCCCAGAGATGCCCATTTGGAACCTTTTCCCTCTGCACTGGATACAATACATTTCAAATTGTAGAGTTACATAGGATAACATCAATGTATTTATGATGTGTGATATCTGTAGAATTTTCACACTAAGCCTTCTTTAAGCAGTAGTGAAATATATAATTACTGAAAACATAGGTTTGGACGGCAGCAGACTGACGGCACATGACTCTTACTCCAGGTCTGGGCCACTCATGGATTTTGTTTATTCCGACAAAAAACTCAAAATATGAGAAAGTCGGTGAATGTGGGAACCGTTTACGAACCTATCTGTTAATACGAGTGGTTCTTGCATGAGGCCCATTGTTTGATAAAATGGAACATGTGCAGTTAGGGAAATTATATTTAAAGGTTTCTCGTTGTGTTTTATGTGGTGGCCTAGCGGTTAAGTGTGATCGCTTTCAAAGCAGAAAGTTCCCGGTTCAAGACCACGCCTGCCCATTCTCCATGTACTGTGGAGTTGCGTCAGGAAGGGCATCTGGTGTAAAACTTGTGCCAAATCAACATGCAGATCCATATCGGATAGGCTGTGGCGACCCTGAGTCGAAATTGGGAGAGGCCGAAAGGACTTACTTTAGCTGTGTTGTATGTAAACTTATGCCTGCCACTGTAAATAATAAGGTTATGGTACCTATTGGGTGCCTTGGAGTCAGTTGTAGGTTGTAACAAAATGTTGTGTGTCTAGGTCAAGTTATATCTCAATGAGCCAAAATATGATTTTGCATTCACTGACCCCGTGACCTAATAAATATGCAGATCATCCCACTGTTGCTATGCTGATCATTCCCCCCACTGGGACTACCCATGTGCCAAGTTTGTTAATTTGGGCCCAAGGATCTTAGCGATATAGGGGCAAATATTCTAACGGATGGACTGTTGGTGCTGTCAACTATATGCTCCACTGATGCTTTGTTCGCTGGGTGGGGATAATAAATATGATGCCTCTTTGGCCTTGTCTGTGCTATTTTCAACACCACTTAAAGATGCATTTAAAACATTTTAATGTCATATGATGCCTTATTTTGAAATTAACAGATTTATTGCAGCCATCATGGAAAAGAGGAGACCAAGCCCCAACATCTAGTGCTTATAAATGAAGCCAACGCGGAAGTGAAAAACCCTGCAGTTCCTTGAATGGCCACTTGAGCCTGGCTCCAAAAGCGGTTCACTCCCCATAGACCCTCATGTTAAAATGCTTTAGAGGAGAAATAAACGTGTTTACAGCCTGGTGCAAAAAAACGGTTTTCGTACTATTATGGGGGGTGAATTTTTATATAAAGCAAGAGTTTAAATAGCCTATTGTAAATCATAAAGTTATGAATAATTAGGGGGTGGTCGCTTTGAATGAAAACTGTGCACCGGCGAAAGAACTCCAGTCTCCAGGGCCCCGTTACCAGAGGCCGCTAGCTGCTGTGGACCAACTGTGTTTGTCCTTTCTGAGCATTTTATTCCAAATATCAGTGATAATATTGCTTGCTGTGAGTTTAATTGTACTAACAGACCATCCAAGAAGTCGGTGCTCCAGTATTTTCGTTGAGTGAAATTTTAGTATTATTTAATTTGTATGTTAGCACCATTAGCACTGTTAGCAGGTATCGGTAGCTTGGTGACATTAGGTTCACTGGTGATGATGATGATGCCACTGTTACTGACGCAATATGCCAGTCATACATTGCTATACTCGCCTCAAGCCAGCCAAAGTTAGTTGTTTGGAAGCCCTGAGATGGGGGCATGTTCGGGCTTCATTCGACCCGCCCAGGTCACGCCAGTCTTGCCCACGCTCCAACTCATTACCCATTTATGGGTTGGCCGGGAGTTAGGCGGAGGTAAACACTGCCAAGATGACCACATCCAGAGCCGCCCCATTTGAACTTCGAAACCGCTCTTCAGAAAACCTGTGGGTGATGTCATGGAGGGTTTGTCCAGTATGGAGCAAACACATTACTGTTTGATCTTCAGCTACCTAGGATCTCGAATTTCAGGATCAGTGTCCCAAACACCCCCCAGAAATAAAGCGACCAGTTGCCTGGTCATTATTTACTGCAATCCAAGCATTGCTAATCTATGTTCTTAGTAATCTGAGGAGTGGAGGACAAGGCTTTTAGTAGGCCTACAACTGTTATGAATCTACACTCCTCAAGGAGATGTCGACACACTAGCATTAAACCCCCCCTTTAATTCTAAATGTCCCTGTCAATCACGGCGTAAAGTACATTTTCACGTCTTGAACCTCTTTTTAAAAGTTGTTATTCCTCCCTCATGTGCTGTAATCTTTGATTTATTAGCGTATTTCCAGGCTCACTCCTGCAGAGCGTACGACACAGGAAGATCATTTGTGGGGAAGCTTTGCTTTGTGTATCCTCATTCCGAGCTGGAAGATGTGGGAGGCCGGTCATGCAAGAGCGGAATTCTCTGTGAGGAACCAAAACGCATCTGAACGATGATGAATTATTCCTCACTGAGGGCCCACGCTTTGATTTCTCCCTAATCGAACTGAAGTTTGCTGTGCAGAAGTTCTCCGACACAACAACGCATGCATTTTTCATAAAAGAAGGATCACAGAATGAAGCTCTGAGAAAGATAGCGGTGACACATTTGTACTGAATACACCATACATATTTCATAAAGAAAAAATGTTTTCTCACCACCGGCCGGGTGGGTGTGTAGGCTCAGAGGATCGGAGGGGGAGCGAGCGCGGTTCTCCCGCCTGCAGTCGCAATGTGGCGTTTGTTTGTTTTTGTCCACAAATCAGTGTCACAAATCTTTAATCTCACAGCCACAAATAATTATTATTGTAAAAGGCCTATTTCAGATTTCTATTTAAAGAGGAAAACACAAATTCCCATTTGCATGCATGTGAAGTAATGTGATGCGTTGATGCGTCGATGATAAATTCCCATCAGCCAACAGTGTAGCGCTATCGCTCACCGTCATCTTTGAGCTGTCATCTGCTGCAGTTTGTCACAATCCACAGCATCCCACTGATTCCCCGGCTGACAGCTGCGGGGCCCCACTGAGGGGAATCAAATAGATTCCGAGCACAGCTATCTGTGCCAAATTGAACGACACGTCCGTTTGTGAAATATACATTTTCAGAAAAAAATTGACAAAGAATTTTAATCTCAGTTCAGGGAACGGCTGCGTAATTGTCCCAGGAGAAGATTAATTATCTGCTCAGCGAGTGTGTGTGCGTGTGTGTGTATGTGTGTGTGCGTGTGTGTGAGAGAGAGAGAGAGAGACAGGTTTTGAATCGGCTCCATAACAGCTCTATCATCTCACCATGAAATAGTCGTAGTGAAATAAGTGACAAGAAGGGCCGGCTACAGAGGAAGGGCAGGTTTGGCAGGGAGAGATCGATGGAATTGTGTTTTAAAACAGCGTGAACATCATCTGACAAGACATCAATTCATACTGTGCTGACAAGTCCCAGAAGTAAAACCATAAGATATTTTATCTGTCAGAGACAAAAGACTAAATTTAGCCCAGTTTATGGCTGTCAGGATCAGACTCCAGTGCGTCTCCTTGCGGAGCCGGTGTACACAAATTTCAGGTTGAAAAGAAGTGCAGTCGATATAGTCAATCAGCTGCAATACTTAGGCCCATATGTATTTGGACACATGCCGTTTTTGTTATTTGAGCTGTCGCCTACAGAATTTTGTAGTGGAAATCAAATACTAAACTAAAAACTAATTCAGCTAGAACGACACTCAGAGAGCATATACCTCTGCCAACAAACCAAATCTCACCTGTTCTTAGATATTATCACTCTACATATGCCAATTATTTTTATTTTTTTTACCTTCACCAAGGAGTTTATGTTTTCAGTGCTATTTGTCTGTTTTGTTGTTGTTTGTTTGTTTTTAGCTGGATTACACAAAAACTGCTGAACTGATTTTCTTGAAACTTGGTTGAAAGGTGGGGTATGGGCCTAGATCCAGTTAGGGGTGGATCCAGGAATTTTTTTAATATCACGAGACAGGGCATTTTTCAACTTTTTTTGTGAATTTCTCAATAAATAATGCACATGGGGGTTTTTTTTTCGAAAACAAACAAAAAAATTCTGTGCATTGTCTCTTGAGAATGCACAGATTTAAAAAAAAATTGTTAATTTTTTCAAAATTTCCAATAGATAGAGCTTGACCTATTAAAGAATAATGGACATGGGGCCATTTAGAAAAATCGAAGATGGCAACCACTTAGTATGAATTTTCATATCATATATTCTCTATTTATGTCTTAAAACCATTAGGATACATGGGTGTAGGAACAGTATACAAATAATGAATGTTTATGAGTGCAACAATATTTCTCCATTGCACTTGTTTTATATGACACCTACAGTAAATAGATCCGCGTCATTTGATATTTTAATTTAAAAAATTGACAACTGTTTCTTCTCAGAACAGGAACAGTGGAGGAGAGAAGGCTCTGTGTCCACACAGCAGTTAACTCCGCCCCGCAGGCGAGCCGCCGACACACAGCTGAGCTCAGCTAGAACCACTAAGGACCGAAGCGTAAAATCATGATAGGAACTTGTCCAATTCTTCATCTGACAGCGTTTCTACGACCGCTAAAGATGTCCCCGCGACCACTGTGTAAGCTTCTAGTTGGCTTATGGCGTATGCCGATTTAGCTTCCTCGTATCATGGACACATTTTTACGAAAAGGTGGTGGAGGCGTGCAATGCGGCAAAACGTATGGAACAAAAATGCACGGCGAATGGAACCAGAATGTACGGTACGTGACGTCAGTCATACAATGGGACAAATGATCGATGACACGTGACATACAATCCATCAATCAAATGACAAGGATTTATTTAGGTGTCATATAATCCAATATATCACACAGACCACCATTTCAAACATGTCCACATCCCTGTTTCAGTTTGCGCTGTTACCTTCTGGCACAAAGTCACATCTTGCATGCTGTTGGGAGAAGTTAGCACCCAGTCATGGTGATACCCCTGACATATCTGCAGTACTTCTTGATGGTTGAAACCTGGTATTTCTTAAACATTTCAAGATTATGGAGAAGATGTGTTCTTGAAGGATATCAGCTTGCAACTGTCATCCGTAACCAGGCTTGATGTTATCTGGGAAGAATACCTGATAGCTTGAAGCCTTCAAGCTATCAGGTAGCTACAGGAAGCAACAAGCGAGGGAAAGGTGTCAGAAGGCATGAAAAACCAAACAGCAGGATTCCATGTCATTGGGATGCATTCCTCAAGGTGGCAGAGCTTTTCAAATACCTAGCAGATCGTTCCATAACGTAAGACTGTGGGGAAAGGCAAGTAATCTTCACCCAGGGTAAAGTTGTTCTTTGCAACACTGACAGAAATATTAGTGACATGCTCACACGAAGAAGCACAAACCAGACAAATCTATTTCCTTTTTTAAAAACTGGTGTGATCATTCCTTTGCTCTAGATTTTGGGGGAATGTCCAATGCTTAGGACAATTTTTACCGTCTCTGCACGGCGTTTATACTCATCCTCCAGCTCTTTACCTTCACGTATCTCTGACCCCAGTGACCTTTGACAAAGTAGCACCTCTAATGCAACTGTAGCTTTAAGGTCTCCATGTTTATCCATTTTGCTGCCGATGGGCTCAATTTTGTGACTTTTTGTTTCCTGACCTTTTGACCCCAATGACCTTGTCATTTGACATAAACTCACCACTTGTTAAATTGCCCTACTTTGGGGCAACTGTCTGATCGAAAATGACCCCCCCCCCC
>OMMV01163305.1:8364-19321 GCA_900302635.1 Chatrabus melanurus
TGTGACGTTAGAAAACTCCGTTTCCCCCTGTTTACATGAATACGCGAAAAAGGAGTTTTCCCAAATCTCCACTTTGGCTGGAGTTTTCCGAAATAATCGTTTTCAATGGGCTAAGCCTCCGTTTTCGTGTAGACGTAAGGCACAAATGCATGGAAATATCACCGTTTTCTCAGATGCCCGGCTACGTGTAAACGTGGCCTTAGAGTCACCAATTCACCTTACCTGCATGTCTTTGGAAGTAACAATACTTTACAGATAAATAAAACCTGATTGCTTCGTAGTTTTACAGCCTAATTGATTTTTCCACAACGACAACAAAGAGGCGATAATAATCAATAAATAATGAATTGATCAACATGATGTTCTTATAAAACCATGGGAGCGTTCACCCAAACAAATTGAGTTTTAAACAGGCCATGTTGTGAAAAATGAGTTTAGATTTTTTTTTTAAATGAATTATAGTTGGTCCATATCTGAACAGTGTGGACTTTGTGTGACATGTCCAAATATTTGATATTTAGAAACGTTTCATTATTTTTGCAGCCTCTTTGCTGTATGAAAACATTGGTTCAGTATCATGCCTAAGATTTTTTGCACAGTGCTGTACATGTGGGCACAGTACGCCCCCACAGATGAGCAGAATTAAAAAGGCAGCAGAGACAGCATTTTTCTTCTTTCTTAGTCCAGAAATTAGAAATTTTCACAAGCATCTGAATATTCATTCATTTTGTAAACCCGCTTACTCCAATTAAGGGTCACGGGGGGTGCTGGAGCCTATCCCAGCAGTCATTGGGCGAGAGGCGGGGTGCACCCTAGACAGGCAGGCCAGTCCATCGCAGGGCCACATGTAGACAGACAAACACATTCACACCTACGCTCTATTCTATTCTATGCTCAATTTAGAGTCACCAATTCACCTAACCTGCATGTCTTTGGAAGTGGGAGGAAGCCGGAGAGAACCCACGCAAACACGGGGCGAACATGCAAACTCCACACAGACAGGACCAGGTGGGAAGCGAACCCGGGACCTTCTCGCTGTGAGGCAACAGTGCTAACCACTAATCCACCGTGCCACCCAGCATCTGAATATGAAGTGTAAATTAAAGTGAAACCTTGAAACTAAATTTTAAACATTTAGATGAAGCAATAAGTGCAATCAGAGATTCCAGACCCTCACCCCTGCTGATCAGTTCCTCCCTTCTTGAGAGAGAAACCTGTATTGAGTGTTAACGAGGAACATGTTGTTAATTGTATTAATAATAGTATTAATAGATTTGTAGGCAATGGTCTTAAGTAACTAAGTACATTTACTCAAGTACTGTTCTTAAGTACAAAAATGAGATACTAGAGCTTCTATTTTTTGCTACTTTATACTTCTACTCCACTACTTCTCAAAGGCAAAACTAGTTCCACATTTACCGGCTGCAACATTAAAGTGATGAACGCATTAATGCATCAATAATTAGAATCCAATCATACATATTATCCTGAAATGGTCTATTCTCCATTATGATTACTTTTACTTTTGGTACTTTAAGTACTGTATATTTTGGTCCTAATACTTTAGTACTTTTACTCAATATTTTCATTGTAGGACTTTTACTTGAAACAGAGTATTTATACAGTGTTACTTCTTTTACTGAAGTAAAACATCTGAGTACCATATTTTCTGGAGTATAAGTCATGTTTTTATTATTTTTTATTTTACTAGTTTGGGAGGTCCTGCGACTTATACACCGGTGCGGCTTATATACAGAAACACATTTGTTAATACTACTAATAATAATAAAAATAATAACTATTTATAGAAGGCCTTCCCAGGAATTAAAGCACAAAACAAAATGAATTCCAATAATAAAGGAATAAACACCAATAATAAAGGTACAATACCATAATGCACCAAAAGTAAAGAGCTGATAAGTCAAATGGACTCATGTTTTTACTGTAGTGTTTCCAACGCTGTGGGCCAGCAATCTGTGTCCATCTGACAAGTTCTTTTGTCCAAACTGCATCAAATAACATCCAATAAGTTGCCCAAAGCACGTTTGTTTGTCCATCTTGCTTATTTTTCCAATTTAACAGTCCTTATGTTACATAACATAAACGGTGGTGTTCCAAGGGCTTCCTGCATAAATCCACTGTTCACTGCTCCATGTTGCTATGCGCCAGCATTCCGTGTCCATCTGATGATTTCTTCTGTCCAAACTCTGTCAAATAACATCAAATATGTGGTCCAATGCATGTTTGTTTGTCCATTTTACTTAGTTTTGGAATTTAAAAGTCCTCATGTTAAGTAACAGCACAGGCTATGGTGTGCATATGTGGTACACTGAGTTTCTGTCCGTTGTTAAACTCTCCCCCAGAGAAACGTTGTGTTACAAAGTAAACATGAATTTCTGAACATCAGATCCAGATGAATCATTATATCACTTTTTGAAAATTATAGACATCAGAGGCCCACTGTCCTTAAGTACAGTCCAATCTTATCACTCAGTTGTACAGTTCTATACAGACCCTGAGATCCGTTGGCGCTAGCTTTCATCCCAAGATTCCATAGTGTGAAACAGAGGAGACTCTATGACTCCCTCTGGACGGGACGCCAGTCTGGTGCAGGTTACTTCCCCAGTCAAGGCTAGTACCCATTTGCAGCTGAGTCAACTGAGACAATGCACATTAAGTGTCTTGCCCAAGGACACAGACAGGTAGCATGGCCGGGAATCAAACCCAGGTCAACCTATTGGTAGCCCAATTCCTATTCACTGACCCGCTTATTCAGTGGTAAAGAATATGTTAAAAGAATCCATAATCCAGATCTGGATCTGACTAATCTTGGTGCACTGAGGCAATAGGATACTCTGCTGTGTGTTAAATTTTGAAGTCCATCACATCTATAGTCAGACTCTGTGCACCCTGGAGGCAGGGTGAGGGTAATGAGCTCAGCAGTCCTGAGTCCATTTTTCATTTACTTCTTGTTGGAATTAAACATTTCTTTTTGTTTTTATGAGCAGTCAAGATAAGCTTCAACTGAAAACCACACTGTTATGATTTATGTTGTTAATGCTTTCTAGAACTCCCAGGCTGCCATTGGCTTTCTCTCATTCCTCATTGTATGAAAATCAATTAACAGACTCTTTGACACTTTCTCGACGCGCAATCCATCACCTGAGCGTGATGCTTTCCGCTTATGTTCATGCTATCAAGGCAGTGCTGATTAATTTTTTAAAAAGCCTGCATTGACACTTAACGATAATGGTCAAGCAATGAATATGTGCATTATTAAAAGATACTTGTTTTACATCCGGGATGAAGCAGAACTGCTTTTCTTGAACTCAGAGATTGCCGACTTGCAATTATCATCACGTTTAAGGTGCAGCGTGATAGATTGATGTGATCGCTGAGGGATAACTGTCATAACAGTCAGACATCTGTCGTGAAACGTACCGTGAAAGGTCACCGCAAGAAAATGTGTTTATTATCCTGACAAGATATGCTATCGCCTGTGAACTGCTATGAACTTGTGTGTGCGGTTTTCTTTGGCGCTTGCTTCACATAACTACACACTGGACTGATGTGTGCTTTTAATTACATTTGGCAGACGCAAGCAGTTGCTAAAGCGGCTGTAAATTTTCTCAAACCATTTATATAGTTGACACTCTGTCAGTAGTGGAGCATTTGGAAATGCAAAGCATTTATGGATCGTGTTGCCAAACAGAGGAGAACTTGGAGCTCCTCGAGCGTTGTATAACTGGCAGAGACTGATACTGTTCAGCTTTGTGCTGCATAGAGTTATACATATAGAGGTGTTCCGGCACATTCACTGCATTGTCTAATTCCTCTGCTTTGGAAAAGCCACAGCATGTACCCTGTAAAATGCAGTGGGTGAACAAGTGCTTCCCTTCCAGTTAACATGATAACTCAAAAACAGTAAATGCTATCATCTTGTGCTTGCCACCAAAGTGGATGTGGTAGAGATCCACAACAAGTTTTGTGCCAGATGACCTTCCTGACACAACTCCAGTTGTATAATACTGAAACACATGCACAGTACCTGGTGTTCCTAAGTAGTCTCCCAAACAAGATCTGCTCTGCTTAACTTCTGAGATCTGACAGGATTAGGTGTGCACAGAGTTACATTGCTGCCAAATTCAAAAGGCGTATAATGAGGATCAACTGATTTGACATTGGTTACCTGTGATGCACCAGATCAATCAAAAAAAAAAAAAGTGAGTTTGTTTTGCAATATGCCATAGACTTGTATGCCACCTGATGAGCATGGCCACCTACAGGATGGTTGATGGATGCTGGATGGATGATGGAAATTAGAAGCAGGTGTGGATGAAGTTACATGTAGGTTGAATGAGCTTGTGTGTCAGTTTCATTCCTTTCCAAACCCTAGATCTGGTGGCCACAAAAGCCACCACTGCTTGTCAATGTAGAGTTCGTGGAATATGAGAGGCATGTCTGTTTTGTAAATAAATCTTCTTTCATAAAATTTGTCATATTTCAAAAAAAAAAAAAAATCTCAACCAATTTTCGTGAACTATGGAGTATTAGTGTTAGTTGCAGATTTGGAGTTTTTGCGCAAAAATATATATGTCTTGTTTCAATTTGAAATGCATTTCAGTGAATTAGAATTTCTTTGCAAAAAAGTTTGGATGGTATGGAAAATGAAAACTAAAAACAAAACAAAAAAAACAACGGCGCAGTGATTCTTAGGCCACGTTTACACGTAGCTGGGTATTTATAGAAACGGATATTTCCTCCTCTCTGTTTCCAAAAAAGTTTTCATTTACACGAAACCGCATAAATACGCCGCCAGGAGCATGCCAGACCTGTAGGTGGCAGTGTAATGAGAAGCTCAAACCACGTTAGCCAATCAAAATCCTGCAAAAAGCAACAACAACGAATAACCGACACAAGTCGCTTCCTGTTGCTTTTGAACGCAGACATGACGCCAGCGGCCAGGTTCGTTTATTTGGACAGACAGAGAAGTGGAGCTACTCCTACGTGTGACGTTAGAATATAAAACTCAGTTTCCCCCTGTTTACATGAATACGCGAAAACGGAGTTTTCCCAAATCTCCACTTTGGCCGGAGTTTTCCGAAATAATAGTTTTCAGTGGGCTAAGCCTCCGTTTTTGTGTAGACGTAAGGCACAAATGCATGGAAATAGCACCGTTTTCCCAGCTACGTGTAAACCTGGCCTTACACTTACTTTGACTTCTATTTCATTGCAGACAGTATGAATCCAAGATATTTCATGTTTAGTGTGGTCAACTTCATTTCATTTGTTGATATACATCCATTCCTGCATTTCAGGCCTGCAGCACATTCCAGAGTGTACCCTGTCTCTTGGCCAGTGACTGATGGGTTAGGGTTAGTTCTGGGGTTAACCATCATTCACATATCACGTTTGGTGGAAATCAATCAAAGGACCTGGTTGAAGTTGGTGAACAAGCAGACAAACAAACATGCAGGCCAAAGCAAATAAACAAACATCTCTCAGATTATAATCTGAGAGTGTGGATGCTCCTTTGGCCTTCTCCAGCCTTAGGTACCTCAGTGTTGAGGACCCCAGTGGCTGGAGAAGGCCAAAGGAGCATCCACATTTCACCTGGCTGCGGTAGATGGATGGTTACTTTCCAGAGGAGGGGATGGATCAGTTGTCTGCCTTGGTGGTTGCCATCCAGAACTCCGGATGTGGTGACACGCGGTAACAGTGCATGCTCCTACATTTGACTTGACTTGTCTGCTGAGTGTGATGTTGTTTTATGGTCTGAAGTGTCTGTTGGGTTGTTTGCGGTTTCTTGTTATCAGTTGATACAACCCAGTGCTGCACAATATGCCGACATCCCAAACAAGATGGCATTGAGGTTTACTTGCTTTGGCCTGCAGAAATGTGAAACCTTCGAAGTAATCAGACATATATTAGCCTCAAACCCACTCTGGAAACAAACGGGTCAGCATAGACCCATATCCTTACAACTGATTAGCAAATCATTATTCTTGACTTCAAAGTGCTTTGAGTTTGACTTAACAAGGGTGTATTGCCTTCTTGCCCTCTCCTGTGTGACACCCATGTCGCACTGTGATCAGACGTATCAGTCCGTGAATCTACATGTCGGAGCATTTGATAAAAGCCAAAGCTGAAGGTTTCGCTTGAGAAAGAAGTAATCTTTTCCCAGGTTTCCCTTCACAAAGACACCGACGTCTTAATGTGGTACTTGGGCATGTAATTAAGCCTGACATTTGAAAAACATTTACAATTTGCTTGTCTGTCTGTCAGTGTACTATCTCTTAAGCGTTTATGATGGAAGCGTTAAGCACTGGGAGGGCTTAACCTCAGAGCTCATCACTCACATCTGTCAGAAAAAAATTATGCATGATATAATAAATGTGTCAATTCAATTTATTTATACAGCGCCAAATCACAACATAAGTCGCCCCAAGGCACTTCACAAGAGTAAGGTCTAACCTTACCCACCCCCCTGAGCAAGCACATTGGCAACAGTGGTAAGGAAAACATTGATTACAGGAAGAAACCTCAAGCAAACCAGACTCAGTAGGGTGATGATCTACTTTGGCCATGCTGCAAATAACAAAATAAATAAAACAAGGCATAGCAATGAATTGTCACACATGCAGAGACAGAAATGCTGCAGCTACCATACACATATAGAGTCCAGTGGTCACAATGGCCGATGGCTCAAAAACATCCAAATGGTGAAGAGCAGAGTCTCAGAAAATAGAGTATAATTGGCGAGTCGGTGATCAAAGCTAGTTCACTCATTGAAGGAACATTCTCCAGAATTCGTCCATTAGATGCTCCTGAAGTTCCCACCATGCTCCAGATTTCCACAGTTCCCCGTAGATCTCACGTGCCCCAGTCCTGGAAGGATCTTGGAGGATCAGATGGACAGCAGATGGATGGACTGAAGGCTCTATGAAGCTCCCATCTGCATTGGCAGCATCCAGGTCCTGGTCGCCGGTGGTCCACCTCTTCGTTGGCAACTTGACCTTGGACAGAGAACAAAGCAGAAATCAATCAGCCAGAATGAACAGTTCACAGTAACACCAACTTACAACAGTAAAATAACAGGCAAAGTGCTAACATGTTCGCCGGCAACAGAGTCCTACGCTTCACTTCCCCAGAATTCCCCAGAATTTGGATGTGATGAGATTGAGTATTTCTCCACCAGTAATGGCAACAATTGAAGTTGGAGTGAAAGAACGATTCAGTACAGCTAAGTCTATTCAATTATAAGATCGAGATAAGTCTTTAATCTGGATTTAAATAACTCCACAGAATCAGACTGTTTTAGCTCAGTGGGCAGACTATTCCACAGAAAAGTTGCACAATAAGCGAAAGCTCTGTGACCTGCTGACTTCTTCATTTCCTTTGGAACACACAGTAATGCTGCATCCTGAGAATGCAGAGCACGGGTCAGTACATATGGTTTAATTAGATCTGCCAGATAGGGAGGCACAAGTCCATGTATGATTTTGTATGTTAACAAAACCTTAAAAACTGACCTCACATGAACAGGAAGCCAATGAAAGGAGGACAAAACCGCAGTAATATGGTCAAACTTTCTTCTCCTGGTTAGAACTCTAGCTACAGCATTTTGAACCATTTGAAGACCTCAGATGCTTGTATGTGGCAAGCCAGAAAATAAGACATATTTCCTGTTGAATGTGCACTCCTCTAACATGGATTTGTGTGTCTTTAATAACAAGATTAAAAGTACTCAGTAAGCACAGCGATGCCACACCCACATTACAAAGCATCAGGCATGTAGAGAAAATGCTACATGGGCTTTTAAACAGTCAAGATTACTAACAATATATCTGAATTTGTTTCCATAAAATGATCAATTTTCCTATGTGAGAATGGTGCCGGTTATTTGACCTTGACCTCTGACCTTGACTGTTGACCAATCCTAACAAAAATCAAATCACGTCTTCCCAACCACAGGCCCTATGTACCTGTCAAATCAGATTGGGCATTCTTAAGATATCTTGCTAAGATACATAGATACAAAGAGTTACACAGAGACCAAGGCAATCACAAGAGCGTACGCTGCCAGCGGTGTCACTCAGGGCACATGTGCATACATGTGTAATGGGCCAATACTTCTCTGTGCAGGTGGGTGCACTGTTTTGCCAACACACAAAAAAGGAAATCAATGGGAAGCTGTGACAAAAGTGTTTTGTCGTCCACTCTTATCTTTTTGAGATATTCTGTTGACAAACAAATAAGTAAACAACAAACATCACACAATCTACTTGAGAAGTAAGTCATGTGTAGAAACTGAGGCCCGTTGGTGCTTGTGCATATCCCGTACTCCATAGCGTAAAGCAGATGAGAGTCTACGACTCCCCCTGGAGGGGATGCTAGTCCATTGTAGGTTACTTTCTCAGCCAAGTCCGGTACCCATTTACAGCTGGGTGGACTGGAGCTATGAAATATATATAATATAATTGAAGTGTTTTGTCCACGGACACATACAGGTAGTGTGACCGGGAATTGAACCCGGCTCCTTATCCCGCATGGCTTCCTGCTCTGCAAGTTATCTAATTAACTCCACTTATATGTACTCTCTCAAAGTCCAAATGAACACTGAACTATTCGACCTGGGTGAGTGTTAAATTAATACCTTTGAAAGTTTTGCATTATTGTCAATGTGCACTCAGTATTTGCCGTGCTGTACTGTATATTTCCGGAGGAGTGGATTTATTCATCAAGCTCACACGTTTTGACATATGCTCCATGCCAGGCTGCTGCTGCCTGTGGGCACAGAATGGAGGGAATTCTAGATCAGAAACTGACAGGTCCAGCTGACCTTCCAGACTTATCTGAGACTCAGCAATGAGGTTGTTGTTCTCCCTGAGACTGCACCGATAATGCACCTCAGCAGTTGTCAAGTTTTTAGACACAATAATATCCATGAATGACACAGGCGAAGATCACACGTGGACGGATTGTACCCCTTGATTTTTTTGACAGCTACTTGCAAGACTCGGAGGCAGCGGGAGCTTCGGGATGCTTTTATTATTGGCAAAAGACGACATGAACAGGTTGTCAGTGTGGCAGCTAATGTCACTTTTTCCAGCTCCTGTTCATAAAAACAGAACTTACTCACTAAAGGATCAATTTTTTTTAATCTTGTGACGGCTGTTCAAACTCAAGCAAACAACCATCCATTCTAGAGCTGACTGATGTGTTTCAGTTAACGTCAGACAACTTTTCAAAACAGCTCAATCATCACCCACCGTAATCGTTACATATTCATAGAGATTTTATATAATTAGACAACAATAATCAGATAACTAAAAGATATTTTCATATGACAATCACCGCGGCCTGTATTTCAACCTACCACACTCATCACCAGAATTAAGGAGAGTGACGCGTTACTATGACAACCAACAGTTGCAGCTCATGTCAGGGAAGGAATGAAAGTGACAGTCCGATATTTTGACGAACTTCACATTCAAACACAGGTCAAGAACACCCCTGTTACATTCGCGTCGGCTCTCATGAACACAGAAAGGTGAAATGTTTCATGTACCAGTTATTACACAAGTAATAACTCTGTTACAAGTGGGGGGTTTTTTTTATTTGAAAATGAGATTTGCAACCTGATAATTGATTAGGTTCTTCATTCAAATAAATAATAGTAGAAAAACTCATTGATTTTTGTTGAATTGATGACTCACAGATGATAGAGAGAGAGAGAGAAAAAAAATCTAACTTCTGGGGTGGTTAAAAGTTTAACCATCATCCTATCGTGCTATTTTACGCCTTAATCTTACTTTGTGGGGTCCGATCGGACCCCAGGATGTGTTTTACTTGTAAAGTACAAATAAAGCAATAATTTGTAAATTGAATGATGCAAATATATTTATTAACTTCCTCAGCACACATTAAAGCTAAGGATAGCAATTTTTCTTCTTGGAAAATACCTCGCAATGTCTTAAGAATTACATGAACTAACAAAACAGAGAATTTTTTTGGCATTCCTGCTTATCAATAATATCCTTTCACTCTCCAGTGGATGCTAGATTCTTTTTTTGTATCAATAAGACATTAACCCTGGATAACTAAACACAAGCTCTGTGTCACTGTGATCAGACTGTTCTGACAAGTGATCTATTTCATCTCTGGAACTGTCCGAGTCCTCAATCTCTGAATCAGCTTGTCCTCTAAAATATACAAAGCTTCCAACGCAACACTTAGATTTATTTAAAGCAATGCAATACTTCAAGAACATTTCTCACATTGATTTTCATGTGCAGGATCCAAGGAGGAGCATTCAAGTTAATGGATAACAATAAAATCAAACTTCCATAAGCTTACAGTTCATTTAATCCCAGTATCTTGTATGGTCACCACGGGCATCATGTACCGCTCGAATTCGACGTGGCACAGAGTCAATCATCTGTCAGATTTCAGCCTTGGTGGTTCGGCGACAGTTGTCGTGCTTGTGTCACGTCCCCTCACCCGACGATCCAGAATATCCCACAGGTGCTCAATGGGGTTCAGATCCGATGAGAATGTGGGCCATTCAAGACACTGAACATTATTCTGCCTCAGATAGTCCCTACAAATCCTGGCAGCATTCGGTCAGCCAGTTTCGTGTCACGAGTGGGACAACAACTGGCGCCAGAATCTCATTATGGTAACACACCGTGTTTACATTTCCATCGATCACAACCAGTTCTGTTTTGTGTCTGCTGCTGATTCCTGCCCAAACCATCGCTGATGGTCCAATCCAACGGTCACGCTGCATAACGTTGTAATCAGCATAACGTTCCCCTAGTCTTCGTCATACGAGCCTTCTGCCGTCAGCGATGCTCAACTTGAAATGGGACTCGTCTGAAAACTATACCTTGTTACATCTGAGAGTGTTCCACCCCAGATGCACCCTTGTCCATGCCAGGAGGGCCCGGCGACG